>OMNV01010954.1:0-30444 GCA_900303265.1 Brotula barbata | reverse complement strand
AGGGCAAGCAATGGTTTCACATGTAAGCTGGTGAACATTACAGTTAAAACCACCGGATCACCATGAAATCCTACGACTTTTACTACTATTACTGAAGTATAAGATCTATCTATCTATCTATCTATCTATCTATCTATCTATCTATCTGTCTGTCTGTCTGTCTGTCTGTCTATCTATCTGTCTATCTATCTATCTATCTATCTGTCTATCTATCTGTCTGTCTGTCTGTCTGTCTGTCTATCTATCTATCTATCTATCTATCTATCTATCTATCTATCTATCAAATTGGTGAATCTGTAGATAGATCAGATAGATCCATAGATAGCATCCGTAATATAAGCAAAAAAGAAGATGAACTGATTTAGTTTTTTGTGCCCCAGTTTCAGTAAATAGATTTTATTGGCCAGGTCATCCTTCCAAACGTTAATGGTCAGAGAAATAAGATGATAAGAGAACAACATTCAATGGCCTTGTTGTTAAAATATGAATGTATTCAATCATGCCTTGTTTTTGGTACATTAGCTTGTAGTGCACCATGGATGCTTGCGTGGATGTAGAGTTGGTAAATCTTCCTGTTCTGTTGTTTAATAAGTTGTACTCTGGACATACAATAATAATTCACGTTAATAGTGGCAAATTACTGGTGTAACCTTATTATGTGGTGTAAGAGTTCGTTAAACTGATAGAAATCCTTGCGGTCTCCTCAGAACTGATGGGAATCCAGCAGAACATGTCATTCATCAATGAGGGCTATGAGACTCTGGGTGAAACGCTCAAGAGTCGAACTGGAGATCTGAGCTGTTGGGTGCAGGAGATGAAGGACGCCCATAAGGAGACGGACCTCATGATGACATGGCTGAAGGAGATGAAAAAGACTGCAGCCTCCTGGAACGATGCAGCCATAGAGAAAGATTCAGTGAAAACACAGCTTGAACAGCAGAAGGTACAGAAAATGTTGCACAATTCCACTCTTCTATGCTTTACTTTGTTGTATGGGTGAGATTGTCATTCAATCATGAGGAGATCACAAGATTCAGAAACTCAGGGTGTTGGATCAACTCAATATTTGTTTTATTTCTCAGACATTTGAAGAGGACATGAAAGACAAACAAGAACAACTGCAGACGCTTAGAGAGAAGCTCCTCTGCTTGATCAAGGCTCATCCAAACTCTCCTGAGGCAGAGAAGTGGAAGGAGATGTTGGAACAAATAGGTATGAAGGCCCGTATTAGCAGCCATTTTTCTACAAATGAAATAGTGTTTCTTCATATTTACCAAGGTGATGCAATTTCAGTTTTGTGCCTGCCAAATGAGAGAAAAGTGTACTGGAAACTACTTGGGTGTCTGGATGAATGGATTATGTAATTTGGGCATTCCTTATGTGGAATCATGAGAGAAGGGATTGGAGATTCATTCAGACACACGATAGAACTGATTTATCTTTGCTGCGTTTGTGTTTTAGCCCAGTGGAAGCAGGAGTAAACTTTGTGGTGCTCACTGCAAACAGATACACAGACAGAAACAGACAGGCAGAAGGCAAAGATCAGATAACTGTTTGCTTTTTTAGACATCTTTTTTAAACTCTTTTCTTCTCCTCCCTTCCCTATTTATTTAGTTAAGTTCATTATCCTTCAAACATTTATTAGATATTGATTATGAGTTTAAACATTGTTTTTTATTTTACGTTGTCATAATTCCATTATGACTTAATTTGAAGACTTTGTGTGTCTCTGTTTTTATCAGTATTGATCCTTAAATGATATTTCATTCAAATTGCCTGCACTGCGGCTGTGCTCATTTTCTTCATCAACGTTAGATTTCTGCCACGTATCTGACAATGATTTGTATCTGGAAGGACAGATGCCATCACAGCATTTATCTTTGAGTAAATGTTTGTACCAGAATCCATAAATAAATGTTTGACCTACTGGAGTGAAGACAGTGGTGTCCATCTCATGTTAATAGATTCAGTCCCTGCTCTCTGCCACACCAGTTAAATTAGCACAGTGGAAGTGCCAAGTTTTGCACAGTTGGCGTTTCACTAAGAGAACAACGGGACGTTGAATGTAAAGGTGCTTTTGTGCTGACTAATGCCGGTTGGTGTGATTTTTCTGCCCTCCTGCTTAGATGCTGCGTGGGCGGAAATAAGTGGTTGTGTGGAGCAGAGGAAGCAGCACTTGGAGCAGTCCAACAAGAATCTGGACATCTTCCAATCGACCGAGCCACAGCTTCACCAGTGGCTGTCAGAGAAAGAGCTCATGATGAGTGTCCTTGGACCCCTCTCTATAGATCACAACATGCTTAAAATGCAGAAACAGCAAGTCCAGGTATTTTAAGTGCATGTGGATAAGAATAATGGAAACTTTACATTTCTCCTTATACATTTCTCCTTGTTTTCTTTTCTTAATGTTTTGTTTGTATAGATCCTCCAGAATGAATTTAAGAGTCGTAAGCCGCAGTATGAACAACTTGAAGATGCTGCCTCTGCAATCCTAAGCTCTTCGGGCAAACAGGACCCTTCAAATGGCAAACAGGTGAAGGAGCAGCTGACTGCGCTCACCCAGAACTGGCAACGTCTTACAGGGCAGCTGGACCAGCGAGACAGCCTCATTGACCAGGCGATGGTGAAGACGGGCCAGTTTCAGGAGTTACTGAGAGGTCTGAGTCAGACTGCCGCTCAGCTGGAAACTCAGCTCACCAACCAGCAGGGCCAGAGCACCCAGCTGGATGCTGTGAAGAAGCAGCTCGAGGAGGTCCAAACCATCTCCGCTCGGCTCAGAGAGGAGAGGCAGAGGTTAAAGGAGGCCGATGGCATCAAAGGAGAACTGGTAGCTATAGTGACCGAGGACTACCTCAAAGCTGACTTAGCCCGGCAGCTGGAGAGCGTCAGCAAGCCTTTTAAACAGCTGGAAGACAAAGCAGGTTGGTCTGTCTGACCTACAAATTCACTTGTACAAATTCATAATTAGGTACATTTTATCATCACTATTATTCTAATGTAGTATTACAACTACAAGTGAAACCCCCCTCTTTTCCATCTGTTCTGCATCAAAAATGTAAAACAGGCACATCTGCATACCCACACACTCACCTTCCTCTACATTATTATGTAAATTAGCCGTGCTGTGTTTAATTGCAACTTTTCTATTTTGTAGCAAAACGAATGCAGCAGCTGAATTCAACCTTTGCCAGCTCTCAGCAGTTCCACCAGACCTCCAAAGACTTCCAGTCATGGCTGGATGAGACGCTCCAAGATCAGTCTAAGCCCCAGGCCGTCTCTGCCAAAGTGGATGTCCTACAGCAAAGCCTGGAGGAGCACAGCACACTCCAGACGACTCTTTGTAATCACGAGGCAGATTACAACACCATCACAGGGGAAGGGGAGATGCTTCTGCAGTGCACCGATGGTGCAGAAAAACTGGCACTGCAGGGACAACTTACGAGCCTCTCGGCTAACTGGGAGGAGGTGAAGAAGAGCTCAGCTGAACAAGGCGACAAGCTGCAGGTAGCTCTTCAGAGAGCACTGAAGTATCATGAGCATGCTGAGAAGCTCAGCTCATGGGTTGAAGAGTGTGAATCCAGTCAGGGTGGAGTCAAACTCACTGTTGATCCTGTTGCGGTCGAGAGCTCCATTACTCTGGTGAAGGCCCTCCAGAAGGATGTGGACAAACACCAGGGGATGGTAGAGCAGCTCAAAACAGCCGCAGAAAACCTTCTTGAAGTGGCCAATACAGACACCGACTCTGTTAAAGAGGAGAGGTCTAGTATTCTTAATAGAGTGGACAATGTAACAGAGGGTCTGCAGAGCAAGAGGGAGTCCCTGGAGAAGATTTCATCCACACTGAAGGACTTTAACGATGCCTTCAAAGAGGCAAAGTGCCAGCTCGAGGGAGCAAAGAAGCAGGTTGATGCCTATGAGTCACTGGGAGCACAGGCGCATAGCAATAAAAACCTGACCAACATGAAGGCCCAACATAAGAGTTTAGAAGGAGTGCAGAACCAGGTTGAGCACCTGAAGAGTTTGGCCCAGGACCTGGTAGTAGATGTGCCTGAGGCTGATGGAGTGACAGACCTCTTACTTCAAGCTGATAGCATTGAAAAAGACTACAGTTCCCTTAACAAGAAAGTAGAGGACACATGTATAACCTTAGAAAGCAAACTGCAAGGGATTGGACAGTTCCAAAACAGCATCCGAGAGATGTTCGGCCAGTTCACAGACCTGGATGATGAGCTGGACAATATGGCGCCGGTAGATCTGGACTTGATCATTCTTAAAGAGCAGCAGGATAACATCCAGGCGTTTGTAACTAAACTTCAGGAGCTGCTGGCTAACACGGCCAACGCTGGGGACAGCTGTAAGAAGATGCTGGAGACAGACGCCTCACCTGATTTGTTAGCTGTGAAGAGAGATCTGAATGCTCTCAGTAAACAGTGTGGAAAACTGTTAGACCGAGCCAAAGGCAGAGAGGTGCAGGTCCAGATCACTCTCACCAAACTGGAGGAGCTCTACTGTAAACATCACCAGCTGACAGATAAACTACGCAGAGCTGTGGACAAGGAAGCATCCCAGGAGGCGGTTGGCATGGAGACAGACGTAATCAACCAACAGCTGGAGGCCTTCAAGGTACGATGTCCCCATGTAAACATTTTAAATATAGAATTTTACCCAACTCTAGTTTCCTTCCACTAAGTTAGTAAAACATGATTAAATTGAAAGGTAGGGAAATCTGTGAAATTACAATAGCCTGTTTTTTAAACGTTGACTGCTCTTTCCACATTAAAATTACAGCTCCTTTGATGTGTCTACTCTCAGGCCATCTTTTTCAATTGCAACAAAACTTAACGACATACTTGTGCCAAAAGACTGCAAATCTATTCAGACACATTGCTCGTCTGCCCCATTCTGCATATATGAATCACAACTGAAACAGGAAGTTAAAATCTGCATTTTAAATGCTGTTGTCTCTATAAACCTACACCAAGCTCTTTTTTCTGAATGTGGTATATGCATGCAGCCCTCCTCTGGTACTCCCAGTCCAGGCCATGTGGTGTTAACAAAAGAGCTGTGCTCATATAGAATGATGGTGCGTGAGGGGAGGACCCTCATGACCCAGGTGGTCACCAGCAGGGTGTCACATTTTTCAGCCGTTCCAATAATGAGATGGCTCCGCCGTACTGACCTCCTACCAGTGGTGCCAGTAATTAGAATAAAATGCCATTTATTTTCAACCTAAGTAAATTTCACGTCATTCGTGAAGAATTATTCTTATGATGTTAGCAACAAATGGACAGAAAAGTCTTTACGTAGTCACATTTACAGTATATATACACAGAGGGCATACCAAAAAGGATGGAAGCTTATTTGAAATGTTAATACGTGTTGGCTTCATTTCAGGTTAAAATGATTGCAGCCATTAGTAAGGTTTATTGTCAGATGTTAAATGTTTTAAAAGCATGTTGAAGCTCCTCAAAGAGGATTAACCTATATTTGTAAGCGCTGAAGCCATAGATAGTCATTCATACTCACGTATAGGCACAATATGACACATCAATCCAAAGATGTAGGTCAAGGGCTGCCTGAGTCGGCTGATATCCCCATCTTCACTCGAGTTACAATGATTAAGATATTAAATCAAAATATCATTGGGGTGGGCGTGTGTGCCATTTGGTGTAATGTGTGAAGTTCATTCAATGGGGTGGTGGGGGTATCTGATTGCAAGTGGGGTAACTAATCAAGTGGTTGCCGAGCAACATTTGTCATGGTGCGTGTTTTGACCCCCTCTTTGTCCTCTGTCCAGGCTGGGTTGAGAGAGCTCGTATAATTTCAGCTGGTAGTGGAAAATGTTCTTTGCACTCACGGGTACCATGACTCATCTGAGCTGCGATAAGGATCGCGAGAAGAACCTTGAAAAACAGCGAGAATGACAGTTATTTCTTTATTTGGTGGAAGCCAAACGTGAGGTGATGGTTTCTGCTTTGTATTGTGTGGATGCGGCTCTTGTTACTGTGGGTAACTGGACTTTATTGGCAACCGGTGAGAAAGAAATAAACAGAGAAAGACAGGACTCAGATTAGCTTCCTTCAAGTGCTGTTACCATTTAAGGTCACGGTCTGAAAGAGAGGCCTGCCTTCATGTTTTTACTCTTGTTTTTCCATATGAGATTTGTGGAGATTTGTGTGTGGATGTATATCTTTATGTATACCTTACAGGGCCTTCCAGTGACTGAGCGCTGCTGGGGGCGGGCAGATGGATTGTGTGGGTGTCTTTCCTTGGTATTCAGACATTACATCAGTGTCTCTAGCAATTCAAAGAGGAATTTCTAGCGTCTGAATCATACTGTACTCATACTAGTCACTGAAGATGATGGGGGAGAAAGTGCCATCGTAGGTACCATGTAGTAATGCTTACTCACTGTTAAGTAGCTAATTATATGATCTCCTTATAGTACTACATGTAGCACTACATGTTTTCATGCAGTCAAAAGTTACAAAAATAACATGAAACTCGTTGGACGGGAAGTTTTGTGAATATTGGATCAGATCAGAAGTTTATAATCGGCTTTTACATCTACTACAGTACATGCAGACGTGCCACAGGTTTCACTTTTTGTTTAGTTTTATTAAATTATGTTAGTCATTATAAGTGTTACAGCAAATAACTAAGTTTGTTTGATAATCATTGTTATCACAACAATTTGAGTGATACAACAAAAGGCGATTTTTACAAGTGGTTCAGTTTTCACGGTACAATTTATTACACAAAGGAAAAGGAGAGAACTCATTAGAATATAGCGTCACTGAATCTTTCAGATAAAAGGATGGAACCTCTCATCATGTCTGATTCATTTTGGCTCCTCCTTAATAACAGGCTTGTGTTGTTCATCCTTTGGAGATCCTACTGAGTTTGTTTGTTATTGTAGTCATGCAGGATAGTAATTTTTTTAAACATACATGGGAAGGACTGCAGTAGCCAGGAAGGCATTGCCTCATCCAAAGCCTGAATATTCATATCCAGTGTCTGGATAACATTCTTTTCTGTGGATCATCCAATTATAATTTCATATTAATCTCTGCCATCTCCTCAAGTATACTGAGCTGGAGAAAGACGTTTAGATTGCCACTGTGGTGCAGACAATCCAGGAAACCAAAATAAATTATTTTCATTATCTCTCCATGCTTCTCCTTTCTTCTTTTACCGCGTTGCTGGACATAAAAAGGCCCTTTATGCACTTGGCAGACCCATTCGGTGTTAAATTACCTGGGACCTGTACCTCCCTCAGCATTCCACAGTAATTAAGAATATCTGCAGGGTCCACAGCAACTGTCCACAAGAAGAAAACAGGGGAAGGTGAAAAAAAGGGAAAAAAACATGTATCTATTTCCACATAGTGTGATGTCATCAGGTTTTTTCATGTAAAGTAGAAAAGCTGGTGCGTTGTGCTTCCCCTCCCCTTTCTCCCAGAGAAGGAAAGTGAGTGATTGTGTCAGGATGCAAGAAGGAGGAGGCTTAGAAGTGAAGTCATATGGGCCATAAGGGGGAATTAGAGGAGAAAAAAAAAAAGGTCGTGTCCACCAATCAACATGTGCCGGAGCAGCTCTGAGCACAAATGGAGTTGTGGCAGATGTTGTCTGAATAATGAGCGGGGGCGGGGCATGCAACCCTCTGCCAGGAGGGTGTCTGTCATTGCACAGGGAGCGATGGGAGAGAAAGGGCAAGCTTTGTGTTTATCCAGGAAGACTAAGTTTCCTCAGAATCGCCCCCGGTTTTTGTAGTCCAATGGATTTATCTGTGGACGTACTGCTCTGCACTGAAGATGCTCCTGGGCGCCTGGATGTTGTGAGGATTTCAGGGGAAAAGAAGCACTTTTAACCAGAGGAACAGACATAAAGTTGTGGCACTGCAAAGAGAAGAGACAAGGCGGATATATGTGGTGATGGGTGACTGTATCGAATGAATGGGTTTTCATTTCTAATCGTAAACGTGAAGCTGCTATTTTTTTACTGATGCTGTATTAATCAGTTTTGTATTTTAATTTGAACAACAAGTTTAGTATTTATTTGTTAGCCTCTCTAAACAGAGAGAAGATAATATTTTTGATTTCTTAGTGTGCACTAAAACAACGTATACCTCAAAGGATTGCACGGCATCCCATCCTTAATGTTACCTTTGTAGAACGGGTTGGCATTGTTTTATCATGGGGAAACCTCTGAGTAGACCAGATTGCCTCACACAAAACCCTTCCTGCGTGGGGAAGGGGGAGGAGGAGGACCTGAACATTGATGACTGCTACGTGCCCCAGAGGTCCATTTATGACACCGTGCGGCTCAATGAGCAGATAGACTCCGGCTCTAAGGGCAGTCTCTCTTCCAGACACTTCACAGGCACCCTGCCCTACACGCACCGAACATTAGACCTCAGCAGCCTGTGTGGAAATGGAGTTCTTTCTTCCTCCAGCTCGTTTGAGCTTCGAACCAATAAGCCCGCTGTGTTGGATGAATGTGTTGTCCATGATAGACGTAAGCTCAATGGAAATATTATCAGAGCAACGGATACAGTGTTGCCCAAGTCCCGACTTCAGGGAGGGGACAAGAAGGACCATCCTCACCATCGAAGGTCATGGCGAGCGTTCGCCCCCACTAATTTGGCGGAGTACGCAAGCCGCAGCGGAACTTTGTGCACTGGAAGTGTTGAACGACCGGGGCTAGTCAACGGCAGGAGAGGACGGAGCATGACCAGTTCACTGACGTCTGAGGAGGACTCGGGTCTGTACAGCCCGACGGTGGAGAGGGAGCGACGCGGACATCAATCCCACAAGAGAGCAGGCCCTGGGACACGGAGCCTCTCGTCTTCTGAGGCCATGCACATGTCAGGAGACCTAAAAACAGGGCGATCGCTCAGTTCAGGGCTGGAGGACTTCACTTTCTCACCTGCAAGGGATAAATTGTCTCTTTACCACAGCAGCGGTCTGGTTCGTGAGCCACAACAGGTTGACTCTCCTGTGGTGGACTTGAATGAAAGAAAGGCCAACAGAGCCAATGGGGAGTGTAAAGTACCGACCCCCAGGACTCAAAATGAGACCCCTGGGCCACGTTGTCGAACTCTAACAGACTGTGATGAGCTTTCCACAGCTGAGCTCTTCGATGATGTGTCACCTCAGGAGGACTATGAGTTGCTCAGTGTGGTGGTGACACAGCCAGAAACAAATGGAAAGTCTGTAACCCTACCCGCAGAGCCCCGCAAGCAGTCTGAACCATGTCATGTGCAACAAGGAGCCTTCAAGTATAGCATGGAGGAGCTGGAGGATTTTCTACAATCAGTGGAGGCCTGTCTGCCTCCTTTCCAAAACCCAGGGGAGCACGAGATAGAGTCCTTACTCAGTGCCGCTATAGCTGCAAATCCTGAAATGGACTTCATGGGATATTTTCCCCCACAGGTGCCCAAAATAGCCTTTTGCTTCATTCCTCATCAGCTGTGTTTGACTAGATGATAAGCCTCTCTGGATGAATGTTTCTTGGCCGCTGGTTTGATGTTTTCCTGCATATCTGATTACATGATGGGTCATTTAGGATTAGCTCACTAGTCCAACATGGAAGTACATCTGTGTGATCATACACAGCTGTTTAACTGGAAGACAGAGCAATTCTCAATTCTCTATTTTAACATTATATTTAAGATGACAGTCATTTGGTCTCATTACAGGTTCTTCAAGCATATTGGTTGAACTGTGATTGCAGCAGTAATCCTACATGTATTTGATTTGTCTAAACAAGAGATAAGATGTTCCTCTGTACATGACTGATGTTGGTATATTTCACCACAGACATTCCAGAAGCTGGAGATCGATCCTTTGCAGACGCATCTTCAAGACATCAACTCCCTCGGTCAGGGTCTTATCCAGACTGCTGCCAAAGGAACCCGCACAAAAAGGCTGGAGGATGACCTGGAGGACATCAACACCAAATGGAATACACTCAACAAAAAGGTTGTTTGTCATTGTATTGATCTTGCCTATGGCACCACTCCGGCTACTGGGTTTGTTTTATTTGGCGTCTATGTTTGTCTGCAGATTGCTGAGCGTTCAGCCCAGCTGCATGAAGCTTTGCTCCGTTGCGGGCGGTTCCAGGATGCTCTGGAGTCTCTGCTCAGTTGGCTAACTGACACGGAAGAGCTGGTAGCCAATCAGAAACCTCCGTCTGCAGAGTTCAAAGTGGTCAAAGCACAGATACAGGAACAGAAAGTAAGTCCGTATAATGTCGCACAAACACTGCAACGAGTGATAGTCACATAGACTTTGACAGCACTTTTACCGTTTCCACTTCAAATATATTTATGGCTGCGGCATTCATCTTATTTAATTGGCACTCATTGTTAAACTTGAATGCGGGACACAAAGCTTTCACTTTAATGGTTACTTAATTTGTGCTGGTTAGATTTATGCCTTTTCACCGTGAGGCACTGCATGCAAGTTAAAGGCTCTAATCCAGTCTTCTCTTGTTCGCCTGTGACAGCTCTTACAGAAATTGCTGGACGACCGTAAGCCAACAGTGGAGCTGATAAAGAACGAGGGAGGGAAGGTTGCCGAACTGGGAGAATCCGTGGATAAAGAAAAGGTTGCAAAAGAGATTGAATGCCTGGGGCAGAGGTGGGACGCTCTGCTGAAGAAGGCTGAAAACAGGTCGGTGCAACCCGTGTCATGTTAAATGACATTCAAAGTCATGAAAATTCACCTGCCAGTAGACAGAACGGTCCAATTTTCAGAAAATTGATTAAAATGCCCAAACTTGAAAAACTTCTGTCACTCTGCCAAGCAAGGCGAATTAAAAAATGCTTCTCAATAAAGAAATCACAATAATAAAATGCTTATTCGGAAAACTGAACAGAATTATATTACACTGATTTTTTTTCTTTGCCTCATTCCACAAATTAAAATAATTGAAATTATAATTAAATTAAGGTACCGTTACATCAAAAATAACTAAAAAAGAAATTACTACCTTCATCTGAAATTAACTTAACTGTCAATATGTTGTGCGCTGGATTTTTGTGCTTTCTTCTTATTCTGCTGTTGTTATGTCAGGCACAAGCACCTGGAGAGCATCCTAGGGGTCACACAGCAGTTCCACGAGATCCTGGAGCCTCTTAGCGAGTGGCTCGCAGCCACAGAGAAACATCTGGCAAACTCTGAACCCATCGGCACAGAGACGTCTAAGCTGGAGGAGCAGATCTCTCAGCATAAGGTCAAACACGTCATCCCGTGTCTTCTCCGTGTGCTTTTATCATGACGCTCCAGGCGTTGTTTTGCTGAATTTAGTTTTTGTCATTTTGTTTGAGTTCCATGAAAGCTGCATGCATCAATTTTCATCCACTAAGGATCAGAAAACCTCTAAAATGCATTACAGTGCAGCAGTGTCAAGCTGTTGTAGCTAATATTTAACACAGTGATTTGATTTGGTCATAATATCAAAAATATCTGATCCTGCTTTTGGCTTTTCTTATGTTTTTCCATCATGTTTCATTTGACCTTCTCGTTTCTATGCTTTGTGTTTGTGTCATATTTTTCGTTTCCCATTCCTTTTGGTCAGGCCTTAGAGGAGGAGATTATGAATCACAGTAAAGACCTCCTTCAGGCCGTCAGTCTGGGTCAGATGCTCAAAACTGTCAGCTCAGTGGACGATAAGGAGTTCGTCCAGTCTAAGCTGGATGCCACGCAGGCTCGGTACATAGAGCTGCAGGAGCGGTGCAGGAGGAAGGCTGAAATGCAGCAGCAGGCTTTGGCTAACGCCCAGCTGTTTGGAGAGGATGAGGTGGCCCTCATGAACTGGCTCAGTGAGGTGCACGCACGGCTAAATGAAGTGACTGTGGACCACTACGAAATAGACATTCTTGAAAAGCAGCTGGCAGAACAACGGGTATACCCTCCTCCCCCTCCTCCTCCTCAGGCCTACGATTCATTTATCCTTATATCCACTTTTCAGTTAAATTCATTAATTTAATATGTTTTTGTACATTTTTCTTTTACATTGGAAAATCTTATAAGCAGTCACAGATTGGTAAGGTTATGTTTTGATTTCAGGCTCTGCAAAATGATATTGAGTTGAGGAAGAAGAACATTGACCAGGCCATCTCAAATGGAATGGAACTGCTGAAGCAAACAACAGGCATGTCCGAACTTTCATGCAGTGTTTTTTTTTTCTCAAATCCGCTGGATTGGGTTTTGGCACAAGTGATGGGTTGACGAGAACAGAGGGAGAGATAAATGATAAGTGAAATAGCCTACAGTCTTAATTAAAATAACTAAGAAAATGATGGGTGAACATTTAAGAACCCAACCCCTCAACAGCACTCACAATTCCATTAATTAGGAAAAGGGATTCATCTATGAATAGGTCAAGCTACACAACCTCCTCTGTTAAAATATGGACAAATAAGAAAAACGTTCAAAACGGTTGTCCCTGTATCTTCAAATGGATGTACGGAAATGAAAATCTTCAGTTTTGTTGAGGATATTGAAAGGTTGAGGGTCTCCTTGAGAAAACCTGTTTCAGCTTTAATAAAATGATGCATCTAGACAATAATCTGACAAAACCCCCACGATTGTCTTGTCAATATTGTCAATATTCTCAGACAGGAATCCAAATAAAGCGTGTAAAGTGTATCAGATGAGTTTGGCAGCAAAAAAGAAACAATGCAGTTCAAATTATGAATTCAAATAAATCATAATTCCAACATAATAAGCTGACAGATCAGAGTTTTGAAAACTGAACTTTATGCTGCCGGCGTCCAAACATACGCTTGGTCCTCATTTCTGTTGTCTTTGTAGGTGATGAGGTGGTTGTTGTCCAAGGTAAACTGGATGGAATAAAGACAAAGTATGCTGAGATCAACTCAATGAGCGACACTGTGTTGAAGAGCTTGGAGCAGGTTCTGACCCTCTCTACCAAGCTGCAGCGAACCCATGAGCATCTGAGCTCCTGGTTGGAGCAGGCGGAGGCTGAGGTCCATGCTTTTGAAGCTCAAGAGCCGGTTGGAAAGCAGCTGACTGAGGCGCAAGGCCGGCAGAAGGTGAGTAGGAAGTAACAAATGTGGAGATGTTGTGCGTCTAATATTCAGTCTAATTGTTTTGTGTTCATTCGTTAAATGTTTCTGTTATGTGCCATGATGTCCAGGCCTTGTTGGAGGAGACTAAAGACCAAAAGCCCACAGTGGACAAGTTAAATGAGTTGAGCGGTTCTCTGCTTGAACTGGTCCCATGGCACACACGGGAGGGCCTGGACAAGCTGGTGACGGAGGACAACGAACGCTACAGGGCTGTGTGCGACACCATCACCCAGCAGGTGGACCACATCAACGCCGACATACAAAAATCACTGCAGGTAAAACTCCAAATGTGGACATGTTTCTTCTGCTCAAATGCTGGTGCAGGAATATTCCACGTGTTTTTTCAGCTGTGTCATATGGCATAAACGGACGATTTTTGATTGTTTCCAGTTCGAACAAGCAGCAGACACTGAACTCACCTGGCTGACTGAAGCTGAGAGGAAGTTGCTGGCGATGGGTGAAGTCAGGCTGGAGCAGGACCAGACCACTGCCCAGCTCCAGGCACAGAAGGTTCGAGTGTACCTGTATGGATAGACATAAGCCTTCATTAAAAAGCATGAAATATATTGGCTCATATATTGGCCTACCTGCCTTACAGATCTTCTCCATGGACATCATGAGGCACAAGGATTCTGTGGATGAGATCGCCAGAACAGGGAAGGCCATCATGGATAGTAAAACCCAGGAGGAGAGAGATATTTTGAAGGTGAAAAGATGTGAAAGTCCTCAAATATTATATCTGTATTTGAGAATGACAACTCAATGAGTAATGTTTTGTTTTGTTTCAGGCCAAGACCGAAGCTCTCTTGGAAAAGTATGGCGTTGTCAGTCAGCTAAACTCGGAACGTTATCTCCAGCTGGAGCGAGCTCAGTCTCTGGTGGGTCAGTTCTGGGAAACCTACGAGGAGCTGTGGCCGTGGCTTCAGGAGACCCTGGAGGCTTTCAGCCAGCTGCCCCCACCTGGCATCGAGTACGAGTCCCTCCGGCAGCAGCAAGAAGAACTCAGGGTGAGAGGCAAACACGAGCACATTTCAACAGATATCAATGACAGACTGCCTTACACTCTTCTGATTTACGTCTGCGTCGTCCCCCCTCCAGGAAATGCGAGAGCTGATTGCTGAGCACAAGCCCCACATTGATAAGATGAATAAGACGGGTCCTCAGCTGCTGGAGCTGAGCCCAGTGGAGGGAGTGGCCATCAGGGAGAAGTACACAGCTACTGACCAGCTTTACGCCCAACTCAAGGCTGATGTGATGCAAAGAGCGGCCGTTCTGGACGAGGCCATCTCCAAATCTACACAGGTGATAACCCGTCTCAGGCTACATAGTTTAATGAGATCTGCACAGGTATCAGGGGCCAAATGCCACATTACCGATAACCACTTAACTTTAGATGAGGTTTTGTATGGGTCTACTAGCGTCCCCACTATCCCAAGTGATGTTGTTCTCAATCCGGAGCCACTTGTAGGCTTTCTCTTCTATCTCTCATACACCTTCATTAGCGCTCCTTATGTTAAATAACAGTAGACCTTAGCCCAAAAGGCTGAGACTGTATCCATGTTTCTTACAGAAATGATGTCAGATTGGTGTGACATCATTCACCTGAAAATTGTGGATGTTGCCTGCAGCCTAATTCATATTTTATGCCACACAAAAGGAATGTGAATAATTTTTATAATGTTACCCATTTTTTTTGTTTTGTTTTATCACCTAACACATATTTCGCAGGACAGAATTTGATTCATTATAGGACCATTTCTTCAATGTCTCAAATGCGTGCATGTATCAAAGGGCTTTATAGCCCCTCATAACTTTAACGACACCGTTTGTTTGCTCTATTTGCTTTGAATGTTCTCCACAAGTTCCATGATAAAATTGATCCCATGCTGGAGTCACTGGAGCGGATTGTTGATCGGCTGCGTCAGCCTCCCTCCATCTCAGTGGAGGTGGACAAAATCAAGGAGCAGATTGCTGACAATAAGGCCGTCTCTGTGGACCTGGAGAAGCTGCAGCCCTCCTACGAAATGCTGAGACAGCGAGGCGAGGAGATGATCGCCCGATCAGAGGGGGCAGACAAGGACATTTCTGCCAAAGGTATTTTATTTTATCGTTTAAAATTTATAAATGTATCCATTTAAGTCTGATGGTGTTCGTGTTCTTGTGTGCTGCATCTTCATCATCATAACGTTGCGGTGGTTTTTCCCTTACAAGTTGTACAAGACAAACTGGACCAGCTGGTGTTCATCTGGAATGACATCCAGGTGTTACTGGAGGAGCGAGAGGCCAAGTTACTGGACGTGATGGACCTAGCAGACAAGTTCTGGTGTGACCACTGTTCCCTGATTGTGACTATCAAAGACAGCCAGGACCTGCTGAAGGAGCTGGAGGAGCCTGGAGTGGACCCGTCAGTGGTCAAACAGCAGCAGGAGTTTGTGGAGGTCAGTACCACTAAGTGAAAATAAAGAGTGAAATAATATTGCTCGGTTTTTAAAAGTGTTTTTATTGTTATTTTCTACCAGGGTTTTAAGGAGGAGATCGACGGGCTTCAGGAGGAGCTTGAAATAGTTCAAAATCAGGGCGCAGAGCTTTTAAATGCCTGTGGGGAGCCTGATAAACCTGTGATCAAGAAAAGCCTTGATGAGGTAATAAGCCAGTCTACATCCACACAGAGACCATGTCATCCTTTTTTCTTGCTCGTGGCAGATACCTGTGTTCTTTTGGTTACCTGTCCCTGTGTTATGGTTTCGTGTTACCTTCCAGGTGAACATAGCATGGGAAAATCTGAACAAGACGTGGAAGGAGAGAGGAGAGAGACTGGAGGAAGCCATGCAGGCTGCTGTGCAGTTCCAGGATGGGCTGCAGGTGGGTTGATGATTGGTTTGTTGTCTTTGGTAGGATAACCTGAAGTAACTCTGAACACATACTACAGTCGGTTTCATGTATATCTAGAGTTGGAGGTGTTTGCTAAATTCGATTGGTGAAACTTGTCCCTATTTTATACACTGATTGACACAACAGACTTTTCCATTATTTTTTAGATATCTTTTGTATTGTGATAATGATAATTTAAATCATTTTTGGACAACTCCAGTGTAGTGTTGTTGTCATTTGTTTGTTTTTCTACATTTAGGTTGCTGTTACAAAATTCGAAATGGTGCTCATAAGGGTGAAATAAAAAGGCTTTACTCCAGTTAGAGGCACAGATCCTTATTTTCTAGAAGAGTAGAACCAGCCAACTCATCATCTCTGTCCCATAATATCACAATGTATGTAATGTACTATGTAATTTCCGGGTTATTATTTTTTGTCTTTAATGGACTCTTTTCAAGGGCTCAAGCCTCTCACGCTTAGTTGACTTCTATTCAGATTAAATGTTTTTATAGTAGTATAGTAGGTTTTAATTGAAGTGAACATTTTAATTAATTTTTGAAGTACTGCACAGTATAGGTATTTGCCAACCAAAAATTCCTTTGCTTGTTTTGAGTGTGTATTCTGTTGAGATCTTTGTTCTCTTGGTATGTTTGCCCTAGTTTTTACTCATCTGGATTTACCACACAGTTTAGGCTCTATTATGATACTGAATATGAAACCTCTTTGTGAGTCTCTTTGTTTTCTCCCAACAATGGTGTCTCCTCCTTACACACAGGGTATGTTTGACTGGGTGGATATTCTGGACAGCAAACTGGATTCCATGTCACCTGTAGGCACAGACCTGGAAACTGTCAAGCAGCAGATTGTAGAGCTTAAGGTACAACGTTGTCTTTATGTGTAACTCAAACTCACTCTTCACTTGTGCCGTGACACGTTTAATTTAATTGCTGTCCTTTATCCTCCTTGTATTCTGTCTTTTAACCTCTTTTTACTTTGTTTACTTTATTTTATGTATTTTTACCTTCATTTTATTTTATCTTAAATTTTGACAATAATGATAAAGAGTTTGGGCTGTGTGTCTCTTTTATACATTGATGTAAACAACACCTCATTTACAGCACAATATAATTGTTACAGAAAGCATGAGACCTTTATGATCCTATGATCTCTGGAAGCTAATGTCCTACATGACTATAGTAACTGGAAGTATTACAAAATTATACTGTCACTGTAATACCACTGAAACTCAGTAACAATATTTTACCTTGTTGAGTACAGATGTGCTTTATGTACAGGATGACTGACTGATTTGGTCTACACTTTGTGTGTGTGTGTTTGTGTGTGTGTGTGTTTCAGGAGTTTAAAGGGGAGGTGTACCAGCTACAGATTGAGATGGAGCGTCTGAATCACCAGGCCGGCCTCCTGCTGATGAAGGTGACAGAGGAAGCCGATCGCTGTGCCATCCAGGAGCCGATGTCCGAGCTCAAGATGCTGTGGGACAACTTGGATGAGAAGATCATCAGCAGACAGGTCAGGGTTTTACTCCAAAATGACCTGTGCACCCAAAATCAAAGGAAAACTTCATTTGTATCATCTACAATAATTTTATGGATTGCTTTAAAACAAATTCCATGATTTACATGTCATTTGGAACAAGCTATGTCACAGTTTTATTGTTTTGTGTTTTGGTTGGGGGTGGGGGTTAATTGGGAACGTTCTGGAGAATTTTGCATTCACTTAGTACCAGAACCATAAGCCTTCGAATGGACCCTTATGGATCCCTGTGCATACAGAAACATGGAAAAGAGCAACTTCAGTGGTCAGTTTAGACGTATGACCAGAAAATCATTCCACTTTGTCATACTACAGAGGTATTAGTAGATGAGAGATTATTCACAGTCTGTTCTTGATAACTGTATAGTCCTAAATAATGAAATAATTCCACTATAATATTAATGGATATTTAGCATTTCAAACATAACCTTTAAATTGTATTCCATATATCTATAATTTGACTGCCATCTGTGTTTTGCATGTTGCGTGTCAATCTCGACGTTGGCAGTAATAGTTTAATCTGTCCTTAATCTAGCACAAACTGGAAGGAGGCCTCCTGGCACTGGGCCAGTTCCAGCATGCACTGGATGAGCTGCTGGCGTGGATGAGCCACACCGAGGAGCTGCTGAGTGAGCAGAGGAACGCCGGAGGAGACCCCAAAGCCATCGAGATAGAGCTCGCCAAACATCACGTATGACCCACCTCACTGTATCTCTCATTTAAACTCAAGTAAATTGTTCCAGTAAACAAATGCACCGTCTGCATCCATGAGCACGAGCGGCATCAGATCACAATATATACACACAGTTGTCACCATGTCATCCAGCTGCTGAATTATCTCTCCTTTATCTCGCTCAGGTTCTCCAAAATGACGTTTTAGCTCACAAGGCAACAGTTGAGACAGTGAACAAGGCGGGGAGTGATCTGGTGGAATCCAGCGCCGGAGAAGAAGCTTCTAGTTTACAGGCCAAGTTAGAGAACCTGAACCAAAGATGGGAAGCCATCCTGGAGAAGACAAAGCAGAGGAAGCAACAGCTGCAAAGTGCTCTGCTGCAGGTACCAATGTTAACTTTAACTTCATATCATTCCACAGGTCATATCATATTTTGACTTCTTTGCAGGAATCAAAAGGACACGTCAGGCCTTTTTTTGATCATATATTGGTTCATGTTGTTTGTTAAGAGGATAACAAATAGGAAATATATAATATATATAATCAGGAAATATATCATATGTATATGTATAATTATTATAATAGATATAATAATCATATGATATAATGTAATTATATATAATATACAAGTATTATATTATATTATAAGTTGTTAGAATTTTTCTCTTTTGAGGTGAATCCTGGACCAAATCTGGATCCAGGATTTGCTCTTTTACTTTCAGATGATAATGGTAATAATTGGGGCCATCACATCAAAGCTACATCCTAGTGGTCTGTAATGTGAAGGAATAAGATGATTAAAGTGAAATGAATATAAAAATGCATACTTTATGACACATTATAGACACGAATTCAGTCTTGAAAGAGCTTGGTGCCGTCTAGGCGCTTTCCTGATTACACTGTTGCACATTATGGACGTCCCGTTTTTGTGGTTTCACCAATTCCAGGAATTAATAACTCCGACATCCACTCCTCTGGGCCGTATGGGTCCCTAACAATGAGTGTGTGACACCTTTTGTCCTGATTCAGGTTGTATTGTGTTGTAGGCCCAAGGTTTCCATGGTGAGATAGAAGATATGCAGCAATGGCTGAAAGACACAGACCGTCAGCTGTTGGCATCAAAGGCTGTGGGAGGCTTACCAGACACAGCCCGGGAGCAGCTTAACGCCCATCTGGTATGTGTTTAACAATATGAAAAGCTGCATACAGATGGCAGGCTTGTAAGGAGCCCACTGTGTCTTTTCTGTGTTTTATCTCAAGTGTGAAATTAAGTGACACTGCTGCAAAATACACTACTTTGCATGCTATCAGACCAAGCTTTTGAAACTGTTTCAAATTGATTTAACCGTGATCAGAATGAATTTAGGAATAATATGCTTTGTGTTTTCCACTAATATATCAGGATAACTTGAAGCAACTTTTCCCTAATGAAAGTTTTTTATGGAGTGAGAGGCCTGAAAGCAATAAATATGATCAAATATGTGACATTATGACTAAGATCCCTGGGAAAAAACTTAAGCGTCTGTATACTTAAAAGCACTCATTCCTTTACCATTTTTGGGTATTCATGGACATTTTCTTATAATTAACGTTCATATGTCACTTTGCATGTAAGTGTCAGTTAATACAGTAACTAACAGTAACTGTTAAAGCCTAACAGTAAAACTGAACTGAGTCATTCATTCTCGATGTTCATTTCCTTGTAGGAGTTGTGTGTTACCTTCGAGCTAAAGGAGGAGCTGTATCAGGAACTGATGAACAAGGGACACCAGCTGCTCACCATGATGCCCGAGGGCCCAGACAGCAACACCGAGCAGGACCTCGCAAACCTGAAGGAGAAATGGGACGTCGTCCAGGCTAAGATAACTGAAAGAAAGGTATGAAGTCATCTGATGTTAACGATTCATATCTTCATCTAAAGGTCCCAATGAGAGTTTGCTGATGTGCACGTTAGCTGTTACTCTGTATTTTTAAGCCTTTAATCCCAGCATTGATAATGAATGCTGTGAGTGCTGGCAGGGATGCATAGGATGTGGTTACAGAGGGGGTGAGCTGGCAGTCTGAGTCAACACAGAAATGAAACACTCAGGTCTCGTTTCATCTGCCAAACGGTTGACAAGTGGGACCAAGCATGAAGGAAATAAGCAAAACTAACAATTGTTCCACACCCATAACACGCCGGTCACTGTCCTCTTCTTCTGCTGGAATTCATAAGATGGTTATTGCTTTGGAGTAACATGCAATAAAGACACAAAGATAAATCAATTATCCTCATTCTGGGTCATAAGGGGAACCAATCAAGGAGTGCTGATTAATTTTACACCATGTTTACTTCATTCTTCGTTCATTGGTCTTGGCCATCATGACCCTTCATGAATGACTTACTGTTGTTTCTAAAGATGACAATTTAGGATGCGGCCTGTTAAAGTTTGGGTTCTGGGAATGTTGGTGCATATATTTTGTAGTCTTCAGCACCAGAAGGATGTAATCCATGTGCCATAGCGGTCAGTTTAGCCTGACTCGTGCTGAAAAAGAGAAGGTAAAGTGCATTTAGATATCAGTAAATCTAAAATGTAGGAAGATTAACCTAATTGTAAAACAGGAAATAGTATTCCAATAATACAGTAGCTACTGAGAGTCTGACCACAGTTTAGATTTACCCCATAAACAATACATTTTGCTGATTTTAATGTAATAAATTCAGTGTATTAATCGGGCTGTTCCACTGGGTTCGGGTGTGGTTGAAGCATAGAGATGGATGGTGAAGCACCGGTGAATGTGCCCGTCTGATTCAATTAAAAGCTCGTTCGTTCTATTTCTGCTTCAGCGTCAGCCTCTCCAGAGATGTTAACTTCCTCCACGTGGGCCGCAGTTCAAGTGTAATCGTTTCTTTTTTTTCCCTGTTTACCTTTTGTTGTGGCAACCAAACAGGATCTGTGTGCAGCTGTGCATAGTATGACACAGGTTCTAAAAGAGATCTTTGTCTAAACGAGGGGCACAAACAGACACTACTTTGTTCATCAAGCAGTGTTTTGTCTCCGCAGGTGAAACTGGAAGAAGCCTTGACGCTCGCCACCGATTTCCACAACTCGCTGCAGGACTTCATCAACTGGCTGACTCAAGCCGAGCAGACCCTCAATATGATCTCCCCTGCCTCCCTCATACTGGAGACCATCCTGTTCCAGATTGATGAGCATAAGGTAGCGTTTGCACAAACACAGGAACTGACTACAAATCCAGGATGCGGCACAAAAAACAAAGCCCAACAAACGTAGCATTTTTTAAATTGTACATACGACCGAACCTTTTGTATTTTGAAATGATCTAAAGTGAAAATGTCTTCAAACATTGTATCATTTTCACTTCTGGCTAATTCCGCTGTATGACTGTCATGTAAAATAGCCAACCCATCATTCTGCTTTGCCAATAAGAACACATCTTCCGTCCGTCTGTTCTGACATTTGGAACAAAGCTCATTAATGCATCAAGCTCATTAAATATTAATTATAACATGAACAGAGCCCTCTTGACTTACACCTGTCTCCTCTCTGCTGCATCCGGACAGATTTTTGTGACAGAGGTGAACTCCCACAGGGACCACATCATTGAACTGGATAAGTCAGGAACACATTTAAAGTACTTCAGCCAGAAGCAGGATGTGGTCCTGATCAAGAACCTGCTCCTCAGCGTGCAGGGCCGCTGGGAGAAGCTGGTGCAGCGATCTGTTGAAAGAGGCCGTCAGCTCGATGACGCCAGGAAGAGGGCTAAACAGGTACTTTCTACATACAGTATATGTGTGTGTATGTTTAAACATTAGCCGAGGTGATCCTGCTCATGATTGTTTTCTGTTCACTTTCTGTTCACTGTTTCCTTTATGTGTTCTGTAGTTCCATGAGACCTGGCATAAACTGATGGAGTGGTTGGATGAATCTGAGAAGTCCCTCGACTTAGAGGGGGAAATTCCCAACGATCCGGACAAAATCAAGGCACAGCTGGCACAACACAAGGTGACGCAACATCACACCTCCACCCGTTACACTCTATGAGTCAGTACATCTGGAGAGTTGTTACCAGACAAACAGGACTTGAACAGTCAAACCTTTTTTTCTGGATATCTCAGTAGTCTGTGTTGCTGTATTCCTTGCGTTCCAGATCATCCTTTCGCCTCTGGTATTTTTTGCAGTGTTTGTGGGCGAGATTTTGCTAATCCCATCATAATCCAGGATGCACCGAATGTATTAGGGCTGACCTTGTTGTTGGATATGTTTAATCTGTGTGAAACAAAGGCTTGTGAATTTTGACCCCTTTTTTTGTCCCTTAAATAATCAAACAACCCTCAAAGCAGGCACAGATTAGCATACTGCCTGACATTCCAAACCATTTGCCCACTTCCTTTTTACTGATGCACAAATTTTGACATTTGTTATCCTGACACTTGACACATGCAGGAGTTTCAGAAAGCTCTGGGGAGCAAACACTCAGTGTACGACACCACCGCTCGAACAGGACGGGCCCTGAAAGACAAGACCTCCCTGCAGGATGATAATCAGAAACTGGATGACATGCTGAGTGAGCTGAGGGACAAATGGGACACTGTCTGTGGCAAATCTGTCGAAAGGTAAGGGTAATAATAGGATGTTTGTTACCACATCTATTAGTTTCTTTAGAAAATCTGAATTTAACACCAGTTTTTCATGATGTTGGCCTGATTTTTTTCTGTTTTCACACACATCTCCAGAAGGGATTTTACATGCAAATTTCATTTTTGTGTCTGACCTGACACTTCAAGGAAAATGATGCAGGCAGTCCTGTGTCACATGACAACATTGTTAACTTTTAATGATGTATAAGGAGGCAACAAACATTCAAAACTAACGCCCTATGAATGATTCGTCCTTTCCTGCAGACAAAATAAGCTGGAGGAGGCCCTGCTGTTCTCCGGCCAGTTTAAAGAGGCGCTCCAGGCTCTCATCGACTGGCTGTATAAAGTGGAACCTCAGCTGTCCGAGGACCAGCCGGTACACGGAGACATAGACCTGGTTCTCAACCTGAGTGACAATCACAAGGTAAAAACTAAACTCTAAATCTCCCAACACATCCTCACTTTCCCTGATTTCCCAGTGGCGTTCAGATAAGTCTTAAAACCAAACTTCACAGGCTTTTACTGCTACATAAAGACTGCCTTTGATTTCACCATCCATTTTGCCCTATCACAAAAGAAAACAAAGTACACATGAACCACACCAAAGTCGGACTATAAATTCAAACAAGTTCAATTAATAAAAGAAACAGCTTTGTAATTGTTTCCCATTGAGCGTCAGTGTTCTTTGAAGCTTGGGATGCCTGGGAAGCGGCGCTGTTATGTTAACTCGTAAGGAATTTCATTATGAACTACTCCAGCAGACCTGCCAACAGCTGTGCTTCTGAAACCAGCGTAAACACATTGTGTTGTATTATTTTGTATTCATAATTAAAATGCCAGAAGTGAAAGCTTTTCTTGAATGCACTCAAGTGTACAGAATGTTGCTCAAAACTTTATAACTATTTGACCTCAATATATTACCCCCAGATAAACACACACACACACCTAGCCTGACTCCTGGAGCCTGCATTAGAGGACAAAGTGCGTGTTTATGGACTGAAACAAATCTAAATATTACCCACTTTACAATAACACAATGCTCCAAAAATCACACAGTGCTGCTTCAAATATGACATCATAATTATCATAAAATATTCCATATTTCCCATCCCATAATGCTATTTTCCTGTCTGCGTTTTCCAGTCGTGTGTCTCTCATGTGGGTAACCTGTGTTCCCCGTAGGTCTTCCAGAAAGAGCTGGGGAAGAGGACGGTGAGCATCCAGGCCCTGAAACGTTCAGCCAGGGAGCTGATGGAGACCAGTCATGATGACTCCTCGTGGGTCAAAGCTCAGATGCAGGAGCTGGGCACCCGCTGGGAGACGGTGTGCAACCTTTCAGTGTCCAAGCAGGCCCGTCTGGAGCAGGCCCTGTGTCAGGTAGAGCCCACAGAATAGCAAAAAAACATCAACATAAAGAAGCTCCATGACAGTCTCTGAATGTGACGTTTCTGTCCTCCGCCTGCAGGCTGAGGAGTTCCACTCAACCGTTCACATCCTCCTGGAATGGCTGGCGGAGGCAGAGCAGAGTTTGCGTTTCCATGGCACCCTGCCTGATGATGAGGAGGTGCTGCAAGGGCTCATAGAACAACACAAGGCAAGCAGTCCAGATATGATATCATAAGCAAAGCATTAGGGTGGATGCTTACATCTCAGAGTTTGGGCTTTGTTTTGTTTGTTTCTATTTTTAAAAAAGCTTTGAAACACGATGGCATTCTTTTCTGATGAGGCTCAGTCTAATTCTTGAAATGCAGCACGTCTGCCAAAGAAAATATACCACATTAACTTTAATGCTTTATTCTGAAGACATGATTTCATCAGATTGAAACCGGCTCCACCTTAATCCGGTATTAAAACAATGCAGGTAATCCAACTGTGGGCTGATTTCTTTTGTTTTGAATCTGAAGGAGTTCATGAAGAAGCTGGAGGAGAAGAGGATGGCTCTGAACAAAGCAACCTGTATGGGAGAGACAATCCTGAGCATCTGCCATCCAGACTCCTGCACCACCATCAAACACTGGAACACCATCATTAAAGCCCGCTTTGAGGAGGTCAGTCCACAGCTGCACTCATGTGTGCTGTGTCATAGCCACAGCTGAAACGTAACGGTCAAGCAGGTGCATCGTTTTACAGAGTCGACCTAGACCAGTGGAATGTCTCGAATGACGTACAACGTGGATGTGTGTGTGATGTTCCTCTTCTAGGTGCAGGCCTGGGCCCGGCAGCACCAGCAGCGAATGGACACGGCCCTCAGCGAGCTGTTAGCCACGCAAGAGCTGCTGGAGAGTCTGCTGACGTGGCTACAGTGGGCCGAGTCCAACCTCAACGATAAAGACAAGGAAGCGTTGCCGCAAGAGATAGAGGAGGTCAAAAACCTCATCGCGGAACACCAGGTACCAACGGGATCCTTGGGAATCACGTTGAGTCGAGATAAGATCCATCCTATCCCGATGATCCAAACTAAAAGCTGTTTAACCCTGCAGGCCTTCATGGAGGAAATGACCAGGAAGCAGCCAGATGTTGACAAAATCACAAAGACACACAAAAGGAAAGCTATCATGGAGCCGCAAAATCATTCTCAGATCCCCGTGCCCGACAGAGGAAGAGCTGGGAGTATGTAGAGCGCAAACACACACACACTGTGACCTGAGACGGCAGAGTGTTGTGGCTTTTTTATGTGCACTGCCTACTCTAATTCTACATTTTGGATCCTGTGTAGTCACACACACAAACACACAACCACACTCGTACATGAATGTCTGGAAAATTGTTTTTCTTACACAAAAAGCACGAAAACAAACTTTCAGGAAGATGAGAGGAGCCAATGAGATCAATCTTTTCTCAGTCACCTCCATTCACACAGATAATTTATAACGATCTGCTCACACTGTGTGCTCATCGCCGGCCACAAAAACACCAGCGTTGTGTCGTGCATGGTGCTCTGGGCTGCTCGTAATTCATAATAACAGGGCCTGCACAGATGTATTACATGGTACACTTACTGTAATGTTTGTCTCTTTCACTTCCAGGAAAGCGTTCTCCCACACAAACAATGTACACATCAGCGACTCAAGCTCCCATCGAAACCAAGAACCCTCGTGTGAACCTGCTGGTCAGCAAGTGGCAACATGTGTGGCTGCTGGCCTTGGACCGGAGGAGGAAACTCAACGACGCCTTAGACCAGCTGGAGGAGGTAATGACAGATAAAGATGCTCACCGTATCATACAGACGGGAATTTTAACCAGACGTGAACTTTAACCGTCCCGAACGCTGCTGTCTGTCTTTTTAATCCCTCCAGCTGAAGGAGTTTGCCAACTTTGACTTTGATGTGTGGAGGAAGCGCTACATGCGCTGGATGAACCACAAGAAGTCGCGCGTTATGGACTTTTTCCGCCGTATTGACAAAGACCAAGACGGCAAAGTGACCCGTCAGGAGTTTATCGAGGGCATTCTGTCCTCCAGTGAGTACCCAGCATGCATGCCATTCCACAGCTGAGCAACAGGGGTGCTAGAGGGTAAAATGCATTTTGTTTCCTTCATGTTACTTCCTAGAATTCCCGACCAGCCGCCTGGAGATGAGCGCCGTGGCGGACATATTTGACCGAGACGGCGATGGCTACATCGACTACTATGAGTTCGTGGCAGCTCTTCATCCCAACAAGGACGCTTACAAACCATTAACAGACGCTGACAAGATTGAAGACGAGGTGATGCGACGTTAACATGACACACATCAAGACCTTCACATAATTAACGCTCGGATTTGACAGACATCTTTGTTTTTATAGCAGTGTTTTATGAAGCGCCCTGTGTTTGTAGGTTACACGTCAAGTGGCAAAATGCAAATGTCCAAAACGATTCCAAGTGGAGCAAATCGGTGCCAACAAATACAGAGTGAGTTTACTTTACTTTGTTTCATTCGAGTGCAAATCACTGTTTCACTAAATCACCAAAAGTGCAGAGGAAGTGATGGTAAAAATCCTAATCTGTGATGTTTTCATTGTCCCTCACCAGTTCTACCTTGGAAACCAGGTACATGTGTACATCCTCCTCCCCTGTCTGTCGATCCCTCTGTTCCCGACCTGATCGGTCCTTATGCCCTTTCTTCATTCACCATGTTTGTTTTCCAGTTAACATTCTCTGCCAAGATTCCTGGTAGATTTTTACAGACTGGAACTCAGAAGTAGATCCATGATCAAAGTCTGACTTTTTGGAATTTTGGCCCACGCTTGTATTCTTCATTGGCCAAACAATTTCCTCCAATAAAATACCCATTACCTGGATATAAATCAGATGAATCATGACATAATATGACTGATGAAAGAACTGTTTAACAGCAGCAGATCAGTCCACGAGCGTCCAACTGGATTTATATCTCGCTTTGTTTTCACATCTATCTGCAGCTGCTTTTGAGTTTCAGAGACTTAAGTGAACGTACCAGCACCATCCCAGTGCACATTGATTTATTATTCTAAAGGCATAAATCCATTCCCCGGGCAGTATGGACAGTAATGCTTTCTGTGTGCTTACGATCGACCTCAACGCTGGCTGATGTTCCTTTGTTTAACTGACACTCATTACTTTTTCTTGGGGAACTTTGATGTTTTCATCGAATGCTTTTCTTATTATTTTGCTCAGCGGGTTTTGGAAAACTGCATGCTGCAATGTACAATTCAGGACTAATAATGGGCTCACACGCTTTCTGGAGCTTGTTGGATTAAGATTCCTTCATGGGTGCTGCTGGCTGTTAGTATGATGATGGTATAGGGGCCTAGTGGTGATGTATGCAGTCTATCTAGTCTGTATTGCTGTGTTACACGACACTGAATTCAAATAATTCTTTTAACAGTTCGGTCTGGTTCACTGCTTACATGACTCCATAATCGGCGACGAGACAATAGCAAACAGGGAAAATCAAAATCTTACCCCACACCTGCACGTTGCAGTTTTGGAAAGCTGTATTCTGGTAAATGGTTATTCTTCAGATGTTTATTCTTGTGCCTCTCTTCCACCAGATCATTATTCAAACTCCATTACTGTTGATGCATTTGATCACAAAAATCACCAGTGGCATTAAATCATTCTGAAAATCATACAGCGACACACAGGACTCTACTCGCTCAGGAGACATTCTGAGTAGGCTGGTAGTGGTGGGCCATCGGTGTTTGGTGGTGTTTTTGTGGTGATTAGAGAGAAGTGATTGGATCCATTCCTCATGTCGTTCTCCGTGTGTCGTTGGAGCTACATGTAGCTGCATCGGTTCTGCATCTGTGTGAACGCATCCCGAGTAGAAAATGCAACAAAGTGAATTGCAGGAGATTGCTCTGTGTGTGCGTGTGTGCTTTGAATCACGTGGACGTCTCGTGTGACGGGCAGCATGCGGCCGTGCTTGCGTGTGAATCGTGCCCTTGTGCTAACGTGGTCACATCCAACTGGCTTACTTCAGTCTGTGGTCATCTCACGCTGCTCGACCTTTTCACCTTCAATCCAAGCTTTGTTTCCAACGGTCATGCACACACCACGCTGGTAGAAGGCTTCTTATCTGTGGTGTGTGTGGCGTGCGAGACTAAAGGCAAATCATGATACCACAGTGCCTCCTGGTGGTGTGATGACGGGCCTTCAGATATACTGGATGTATCTTCCTCAGGCTTAATTGACAAACAGTTCCATGAAGTAAGCCAGAGCTGCAGATATTAACCTGAAGTTATCTGAAATGACTGATTCACGTCAGTCAGCTGTATAAATTTGATCATTTCATTTTAGCCAAGTTCAGTAAATACAATACACACAGCAGTTGTATAATAACTCAGCTAAGTTCTCAACTGTCATTCATTTTCTTCTAAGACCTTACATGTCAAAGCAGAGCCTGACTGATGTTGAGGGAGTTAAATATCAGAAACAAATCATCATTTATTGTACAAAGTGCTACAAAAGTGAAACATGCAGTAACCGTGGGACAGAATATTCAGTGTCACGTTTTGTTATCCATAAAACGTGAGCCAAAAATATTGACTCCCTGGTGCATCAAGCAGGCTCTGCAAATTGTGAGGATGATTTCAGTAACAATTTGACCCAAATTCCCTCATAATTCTTCAACTGAAGGCAGCCCACACGCAGCACGTCCTGGAGATCAGGAAGGAAACCAGTTGGTGTGACTTTGTGTAATTTCAGTCTTGAGAATTTAAAAAGTGAAAATCAATGTCACGTGTTTGTGTGCAACGCGAACAAAATCAGTCACAATAAATTGACCACATTTTTGATGTTTATCCGTGTTTTGCATGTAGATTTACTATTTTGATTAAAGTCTGGCGATATTATAAAATTTCACCATTTTTGTGTCATCTTATGGCAAACTAGGTCACTGAGATTGATTTTTTTGTTGGTTCATTGTAAGTTGCAGCATTCTGGAGATCTGGATCCCTGTGCGGATACTTCAACAGCACAAAGATGGGAGTTGTGCACGCCATACAAAAAGCTTCACATATTTTGTGGATTCCCAAATAGAACTGAGTGATACTATAATGACAGAAACACCTTGTCAAATCAAATTATTCAACGATTCCCTGCATTTATAGCTCATTATCTTTAAAACGGTCATTAAAGATACAGAGGTTCTGTGTAAAAATCAAAGGAAAACACTGAAAAAGGCTTTTTAATGTGTTTAGCCCAAAATGAACAAATAAATGAATACATTAAAACAAAGTCAGTGACCTAGTTTGGATGTAAATGACCCGAAAACCGTGAATTTATAAAATGGCCAGAGCATCGCCCTCTTATTCAATCTAAATAGACTCTCCAGAGTGAGACTGTTGTCTGATTTCCCGTGTTGCACAGCTTCAGGCCTGCAGTGAGAACGTGCTCCCATACGCGTGCAGTAGCAGTGTTTTCACGCTCTCTCTCTGTTTGACAACAGTTCGGAGACTCCCAGCAGCTCCGTCTCGTGCGGATCTTGCGCAGCACCGTGATGGTGCGCGTGGGAGGAGGATGGATGGCTCTGGATGAGTTCCTGGTGAAAAATGACCCCTGTCGAGGTGAGTCGAGATGAAAAGGATGCCACGTGAGGCTGCTACAGAAAATACTACAATAAACACAAAGGGGGGAGGGCAAATGACAACCATACACATGAAATGATGAATAATATCATACCAACAATAGATACAGTAAACACACATAGATACAGAGTGAATCAAATGTTAAAATATGTTTTAAATCTCCGCATTATAGAAATTTAACTTGTTAATTTTCCCAGTTAAACTTATGAATCAACTAAATGTGTATCTGTGTGTATGTATGTGTGTGTGTATGTATGTGCATATGTATACATGTACGTATGTATGTAAGTACGTACGTATGCATCTATGTGTATATGTGTGTATGTATGTACAGTATGTATGAATTTATGTATGTATGTGTGTACGTATCTGTGTGTGTATGTACGTATGTTCATATGTATGTATGTATGAATGTACGTATGTGTGTATGTATGTATGAATGTATGTATATGAACACTATATACTTAAGAATCCCTCTAACCGTTCCGTTTTAGAACGAATATCCAACATTTCACAGCTGAGCACTTAATTACCTTGATTATCATCAGCTGGCAGT
>OMNV01010952.1:0-20347 GCA_900303265.1 Brotula barbata | reverse complement strand
GACAATCAGTGATGGTTTATTGAACACATTAATGCTGTCAGCAAATCAATAAGGAGCACTAAAGAGATATCCAGACCAGATTATAACAAATCTAAGAGACTCACACAGGAGATTAGATAGATAGATAGATAGATAGATAGATAGATGGATGGATGATACATAGATAGATAGATAGATAATAACAATGACAACAATAATAAATAATATAATATATACAGTGTAATATAATATATATATATATATATAATAACAATAATACTATAGACTATATAATAATATTCTCAATGTGATTGACATTGACTGTATTATTGAGAAATCCTTCCAATATAGGTGACCAGAGGAAGTCTGGTCTCCCAACACCCCCGTGTCCGTCCACAGGATGAGACAGGTGCAGCAGGAATATAAGTCCGAGCGTAAAGAAAATCATAATCCACAAGCTGACAGTGTTTCATTATCAGGACAGGAGCTCACAGTGGGACCGGTGCATTGTCCATGGTCTGCACTGAAAGGGGCGAGATGAGGTGATTCAGGCATCTAATCAGGTCGTCTCCCCGAGGAGGCACTCAAAGCAAGTCATCACGGAGGAGAGAGGGAATTCAATGGAGGGATTACAGCATAAAGTTTGGACCTTTGTTGACGGGGAGAGCTCACAGTAAATCCATATCAATCCCTCCACCAGCACCTGGCTGACACAGACGACCGGTGCTAAAATAGGTGGGGGGATGCCGCCGTGATTGAGGAGGTAACATAACATTTTTTTATATCTTTTCACGCAGAATGTCTGGATCAAGGCCAGACACGAGTTCTGTTTTGTTATCTTACAATTTTGCTGTATTGGTCTGATTGTACGACTCATTGAAGTGCTACATTTAGCTATTTATACATGCATATTTTCACGAAAAGTGAGAAGTCTGTAACCTGACATGAAGCCCGTAGACCAACGACGTACAGCATTACCCATTTTCCACTAACGTCACAACAAATTTAGAATTGGATGCAGATTATTTTTGCAGCAGAATAAGACCTTAAAGTCACGATGCTAAAGTGGAACCTTAAATAAACTTGTGAGGGATTGATGACATTAATCGCCGTAAAAGGTGGAGGCGTCCTTAACTCTTCATGATGTTTTGCTAAAAGGAAGCGGCTCTTTTCTGCGTGTGGAACATTTGGCTTCCCCTTGAATAGAAACAGGTGTGGCGGTGAAAAGCAGGGGTCAGAACATCTCCCCTTTTCCCTTTTTCATCATTTCAGCCCACAGCACTCTTCCTGTGGGAGTCAGAAAGGGAAGCCAATCAGGCGACCACCCAGAGCTGCCAGCAAATCTATAAATAAAAATAACTCAGGAGTTCTGCCTCTCCGGTCCTGACTGTGGTACGCAGAGGAGGAGGAGGAGGAGGATGATGATTCTGCATCCGATCGTCCACGTTGTCGTTTCTATCATTTCTGCTGTTGAACAGATGTAGATTAGAGCAGCGTGTGTTGTGCAGTAAACCTCTGGACGTGGATGAAAGGCCCTTCTAACCGTAAAACAGTTAAGACCATAAAGTGAAAGTTCTCCCTGAGCCTGATGCCGTATGCATGTCAACGTTTTTAATCAAGCTGAGTCAGCTTTATTTGTACGGTACATCATAAAAAAAAACAAAGCTCACAGGGCCAAACATATCCAATCCTTCAACAGACACGTCCATCCACCGGAGATCCTACCCCAAATATTCCTCCATAAAATGCATCTCGTTTCTAATAACACGACGGCTTAGAGGGAGAGCGGCGACTAAAATAAACACGATATTTTTCTGGATATGTCTTGTACCGATTAAATATACATCAAAACAGTTTGCACGCTACTGAATCACATTAGTGTTGTTTCTAATCCTATTTGTTACGGCGCAGCGATTCCATGTGCTCGTTCATGCATATGGAATAATTTTTGCCCGCTGCATTAAAACCAACTGCACCAACACAACGTTTTTATGTCGTCATACTTTTCACAAAGAAGGTAAACAAAAATGCCTCTAAAAGGGACATCGGATCACACGGTGCTGCAGCTGATTGAATACAGCTGTGTCTAATTGCCACATCAGACAGGAACATATTGAGGCTTCTGACTCAAAGACTGAATTGTTCCCGTTTAGCACCATCCATCTTAAAGTCGTAGTAACGGTGCCTTGCCCATGTGCATCTTGACAACAAACGCCACTCACTCTCCCTAACTACAACACGTTCACCCACCTAGAAACAGAAACCGAGACCAAGCGCTTTCTGCACATGCAGCCTTTTAATAATTGACAAACAACGTTATGGGATATTCCACAAAGACGCCATCCATCTTGATCACATTAAAAAGGCCTTACGTCTCCGAGCCATCGCAGAAAAGCTATTAATATGCCATAAGGGAGCATCACGCACAGATAAATGTCAGCGGTGCAATGTACACTGGCTAATGAGTTTTGAACACTGCTGACACTGTTTGGCTCAAATAAAACACCGAGGACACAACTGATGACTCGTCCACTTTATTCAATTATCCTGCCTGAGCGCAGACAGACGCCGTGCTCGGTCACCTCGGCCTCCCGAAGGCCGAGCTGCACTTTTCAAATCAAACAGCGAGTCACCTGACGAGGCCAGATAGGACGATAGTGGTCGGGCCCTTTTTATAATTTGTTAGAGGACGGAGCCTTTAGGTTTGGTGGGAAGTTTTTCAGGAAACACAAAGCTCTGGTTGGAGGTTTTATGGGAATGGGCGTTGGCCGCTCCTTCCAGAATTAGCTCAGCCTCCCATCTGGCCTCATTATCAGCTGTGCCACACCAAACAGGAGCCACTTTGTATCACCAGAGAAACTCTGATACATTTCCTGCTATGACCTCACTCACGCAACAGGATAAACAACACTTTACGTCAACTAGAGGCTCTTTTCCCAGCAGGAGGCAGGTAGTAAAAGTCCACAAAGACTTTTTTGTGTTTCAGCCTGCACATGCTACAAGCTTAACGTGTTATTGTCTAAAAAAAAAACACATGACCAGCCTACATAACGCCCACGTAACCATACTAGATGACTGCTGCTTCACTGACTAATTATTATAGGATATTGCAAAATAAATCATACAATATCATGAATAAAAATAAAAATCAATTCATTAATAAAGGGAAAACTCATGTTTGACCCAATACTTCTTCTATTTATTCTCAGGTCTTAGAAATAAGAGATTTGCAGCCATCCAAACTGTTCACCAACTAGTGTTTCTGACTTTCAAAGTAAAATCTGTATTCTGCAAACTAATTATCTGTCAGAATAAACTTGACAGTTCAACAGATTGAATTCTTTCTGTTTAACGTTCACTCGACTGCTTTCCACCCACCACGTTTGCTCTGATTGTACACCAAGTGGACATGTGGACGTGTGCCAGTATGCATGAACCGAGGCTATGTTACACAATATTTAATACTATACAAACTTATTGTTCCATTCCAGCGTTCCAGTTTGAGGGGCCATCATTAATAAAACATTTTCTCTTATTCATGCACTTATTCACGCAAACTGTTAGCAAAACGTGACTCCGTTGTGTGATTTTTGGGCGTTGAAATGCCAAATCTGAACGAGTCAGAGGAGTTTTTTTTTAAATGTTAAACCTCAACCACGCTTTATACACATAAAACTCCGATGATATCATTAAATAAATATTTGTAAGAGGGAATCTGATCACAGCCATCTACGGACACACGAGTACAGAGCTGTGAATTTAATGAGAGTTTCTCAGTGACTTAATGAAGTCATGAACTTGTGGCTCACAATCAAGCATCTCTGCTCCAGCCAGTGGGGTCTTGGAACTCAGTATCGCGGAGTGTGTCACCTTAATGACTCTAGACCTTTCCTTTATTTAATTATCGGCTCTGAGGCCTTCTGGACCATCCGTACCAGGGCCTGCTAGTTAAGTAAAACCTCCAATTTACCAGCGTTGACTTGGAACGACATCATCATCTCTGTGACTGCAGCGTCATCACATATCATTCATATCTTTGATTGAGTATATCTGGCTGCTGTCAGTGACAACAGCGTGTTTAAATGATGCTAATTTGGTGGAAACGTTCAGGACTGAATCCTTGTTCGATGACTGAGAGCTATTTTTGATGGATTACGTAATCATTGTGTAACTGTGAAAATGTAATATGCTGCGTGGAGTTATGTAAGCTTTTACAACTGAAAACAAAGGTTAAACGCGCTCAAATAAACATAAATCATCTGATTATCAGCCTCCGAATCACAAAACGGCGTTCTCATATCACACAGACGCGTTAGAAAACATCCTGACATCATCCAACTCCTCTCTCCTCCTCTACCCCTTTTGACAATAAGATCATATTTCATCTGCCCATGAACTATGATGTCAGTCAGGGGGTAGAAGGCTTCATTTGTACAGAGAACAATCAAACCCGGCTGATAAAAAGTACAGTGTTTACTCTGGAGGATGGGAGCCTTTTGTCTGTCTGTGGTGTGGTGGCACGCACAACGCACATCATAAAAATACCTTAGCTGATGTTTCTTCCCATTACTGCAGGCCGTTATATTGTGCATGTTGTGGGATGAATTTTTATTCTGTCAGTTAAATTCACTCAATTCTGATTATTTGTTGTTAATCAATTAAGACAAAAATGTAATGTTTACATCTGTGCATAGAAGAAGAAGCTGAGGGTTCCATTCTCTGAGTAGAGCCTTTATCGGGGATTCACAAACTCCGGAACAAGATCCGGATCTGGACCGAACTCCAAATCTGTCCGGACCACGGAGAGTGTCACATTAGATGTAAATTAATGTAGGAATATATTATCTTGTGCCTGACACCTCGTGTGATTGAACCAAGATTTATTTGTGTGTGCAGGCTTGACACGCACCAGATCGCAATTTAATCATCCTTGACTTTCACTTTCAGGGAGCCACTTCGCCGTTACCGTTGTCAGTTTCTATGGATCTCAAGACAAAACATAAGGAGCATCAGTTAGGGGAGGGGAGGAGGCGGGAGCGGCCTGGGAGTACGTAGGGTCGCGCGTTGTCACTACCAGTCGAGTAGCATCGTGTCATCGTCATAATACACAAAGAAAAGAAAAGAAATTGATCAAAAGAGCCAAGACTTCAAAGAGGAATGACAGAAATATGAATTTCCTGGCACTGTTCCAGACCTTTGATCCACTAGAAAATTTATAAGTGGACCTTTAATACGAACGTTTGAGAACTCCTGGCCGACATGATGTGTTGAATAGTCACAGTTAGAGGCAGTTCCTCCTCCAGAGGAAAGGCAGTCAGAGGTGACATTTACACAGATAAATACACTGACTCATAATCCCATTAATCACGGTGTAATCTCAGTTTTAACCTGACGTCCTGCTCATCGATTGACTCATCCATTGATTCAGAACTTCAGCACAGTCGTCAGCTGCTGGCGTTTAGATCTGCAGAATGATTTTTCCTAATAAATAAAAACCTTCTTTCAGGTATGAACCATTGTTTCCCCCAGTCTAATAAAGCAACACCCTGGGTTATTGCAGCCCTCAGTGCGGTTCTACAGGCTAAGTTTCCTCTGGAATTTCAGGATCTGTCTGATGAAACTAATTTTTTCAGAGCTCCGAGTCATCACAGACAACACATAGATTTTATTTTTACACATCATTAGCAGTCGGCTCGTTATAGTGTGACTTGTAAAAAGTTTACTGTTTATTTGCCAAAAGCTCCAGTGAAGTTGCGCATGAGAGATGAAAGCGTAGCCTGAATGTTACATACTAATACTGGCTCCGATCTGATACATTATTAATATGTTTCTTATTTGTACAGAACATCTACTCGCACCGTTTCCCTTTTTGATGTGCAAAATGCACTGCCCGCCAAAAAGGAAGGGGGAAGGAACACTCGTTAACGCACTCATCCATGTTTGGGCCCGCGTGGCTTGGACAGACGTGTAAAACTACGGATATAAGAGGAGAGAGAGCGAGAGAGGGAGAGAGAGAGAGGGTGGAAAAAGAAGTGCAGAGCAGACAGTAACAAATGTGTTCAACCGCCTCCAACGGCTGCAGTCATCCTTCTCTCTTCCTCCAGGTTCTTCCTGCAGTGCTTCATCCTGCTCCCGCCTTCCTCTGTTCCAGCTCTCCTGTCTTCCTCTTTCTCTAAATATTTGATCCGTGTTCAGCCTGATGTCTGTCCCTCCCTTTGATCGTTCTCGGCGTCATTGATTTGTTGCTGTAGCAGAATGTTTCCGCAGAGAGGAAGACGTAATCGAAACGATCGGCCCAAAGAAATCAAACCGGTAAATAATGCACAGTCGGCACGCGTTGGTCTGTTTTTATCAGTCATTAAAGGACAAATGTTATATGAGTAGAGCCAAACTGTTTACATTCGCTTTAATTGACGTGTGTAGTTTTGCACACCTCTGCTGTGTATATTCATTATAGATTATATAACATTTTTCCCTCTGTGTGCATCCTGGACATCGTGAAGCGCTCTGACAGTGAGCTCTGCACCCTCTACTGTACATTTTGAACGACTCAAAAATCTGAAAATCAGACAGCCGATGCAGCAGTAAATGCAGAGGGACAGTTTTCAGAGCCAGGAAATCTGAGCTGCATTCTACAGAATCGTATCAGCTCTTATTGCATTTCTGAGCCAAAATCCACCACGGCTCTGGCTTTGATGTTCAAACGGCAATCATGCACTGCCAGAGAAAAAAAAAAAAGAAAAAAAAAGTTCTAAAAACGGGCCCTAAAATCTGGGTGTGAGAGGAAACGACGCTGAGCCGTAATCCTACGGGTAATCATTTACATTTGATCACCGTGCATGAATATGAACGCCGTTCCGCGCGTCCTTGAAAAGTCAGAGTGGATTCCGAAACGTTTTCTGCACTTCGTCTGGAACATGACACGTAATCAGACGACGTGCTGTGAGCTCCGGCAAAAATAAGCAGCGTGAAACAGCAGTCGGAGTGACACCCCTTCAGATTTACTCCACAAAAACAACACCGAGGGAGCAAAGAAAAAAAGACAAATAAACAAAGAACAGAGTGCTACAGTGCCTCGTAACGCCAAGAGGAAAATGACAGATGGCTGCTTTAGCGGAGGGATGTTTGAACGCGTGTCATTTTCTGCCTTTATCCACGGACATGCAGGATGTGAGGGCTGAGAATGAGGCGTGGAGCCGCGGTATGGATGAGAGGAGAGAGGGCGACAGAGTGAGAGGGATGGGGCAGTACTCAGACTCAGGGGCTTTCCATCAATAAGGTCAGTCCGCGGTGTCCCACCAGAAAATTAATTCCTCTTATACCTCGTTCATTTTAGCGGATGTGACAGTGACATAATCTGAACCCAAACACGGAGACGGTCCGCCATATCGTACGCACGGTGCACTGAGGCCCGAAGCGTGAGAGCAACGCAGTCGTCGTTGCACGCCACGTCCTAGTTGGGTAAAAAGCAAACACACTTGTGCCCATTTTGCGCCCATAGGTGCAAATAAATTCACAGAAATTTGTGCGAAACGGACTTGGATTATATGCAAAATGTTCCTTATTTTAGTGGATGTGACTTTGCGCTAAACACTTTAAAAATAAAAACTATGACATGTTTATGAACTGTCTTCTGTGGGTTACAGCTGATAAAAAGTCGAACAAAATACTTAAAACTGAGCTCTGAGCCTCAGTTTGCATCGATGATCTGCTGTTTAAATAGGAAGCTTAAATAGTACAAATCATAAATAATAGAATAATAAATCATATTTTCCATTTGTGACACTGTCCTCACCCTTCTGTGTATTTTTTATTGTCTTATAGTATTTTTGTCAAAGTTTTTGTTGAATAATTAACACTGCTGTGACGTAAAGATGAGTCGAGACATGTGAGCGTTATCTAGTCACTTTTTAATGAAAGGTGGTGTCAGGACCGCTCATCACGGTGGAAAAAAAGACAACTTTCGGTTCTTCCTCCGCTCTCCTCTGCCACTATTCACCAACTATTCCAGTATTAGCAAATTAAAAATTGAAATGGAAAGGATGAGATTGGAGAAATGGACTGTGAAATGGAATGGCGGCGATGTAACGTGGGTTTCTAAATCATGAATTGCCTTCGTAAATCGGAGGGCCCGGCTATTTTTAACCGCTGTCCCATTTCTTTAAATGTGTTAACAGAAGTTGAGTTGAAAGTGGCCCAGTAGAATTGGAATCCCAGTGGGACAGTATGAAGTTACACTCAGGTTTAACCAATCTGTGGAAAAAAAAAAAGGCCCAGACTCCTTCGGTGTTATTCACGGAGGACGACTCTGCATGCAGGACGCCACAGCAAAGGAAGACTTCCTCGGAAAATTGCACTTGTTGTTGTGGATTTTAAAGATTAGAACAATTCTGGGCGGTTAAATTGAAACGCTAAAGTGACTCAGAAAAAACAAATAAAAATAAAGATACCAAAGATGAAACTGATCCATTATTGATGATCCACTGTTCTTAAGACTTCTTTACTTTCTTAGCTGTTATTTATATACGTTGGTTGGGATATTGCCGATCTATAACTGAGTGAGTGAGTGAGTGAGTGCGTGCGTGCGTGAGTGAGTGAGAAGGACGACGGTGTTTCACAGCAACCATATTTATGGAATAAATCCTAAAAAACAAATCTCTGCTTTAGGACACGCAGTAATGAAAACCGAGATAAAACGTCTTCAGTGACTTCACTCTCCTGCGCTCATAATGTGGGAATTAGCGCTACGACACCACTGACACATGAGACTCCCAGACCACAACAGTACCTGGTTCCCATGAGTCAAACCAAGGACAAAACCCCCTCCAGCCAATCCATCACAATGCAACTCATAACCCAATTTGGATCTAAAGAGCCTCGCATGAAACGAGCCCTTTGTGCACCACAAACAGAACAGTGGCATAATATCTCCCGGGCATTCCCCCGGAGTCAGACCGTGTCACATATGCTCATGGAACAGACAGACAGTCCCAAAGACGCTCACGCCCCTGCCTTTCAGCCGGATGCATACGCACACGCTCTGCGCCGCTGCGTTTAGCGTGCACGCACAGACACACTTTTTCCTGCGGGCTCTCTGGTGACAGAATATGGCCTTTGTTCGTGTTCTTTGAGGGAGCGTTGGAGTGGGGCTGCTGAGGCTCCACGCATGAATCAATGGAGTGTCCTTCATGGCAGCCCCGACACCCCAAGCTGGAGATCTCACGTGGATTATCAAAGGCCCTTTGACTCGGCAAAACGACGGTGCAGTTCGAGTGGCAAACGCGTGCATGCATGCGTATGCAAGCTCACATGTGTTTGAACAAGCATTTTATGAATGCATGCACACATATGGGCAAAACCACGCACAGACACACACACACACACACGCCTCTGTGTTTGCTCCCAAAAATGGATTATTTCTTTTATTTCTGCCTTTTACCGAAAAACGCAGACCAAGGGAACATATTTAAAAGTTCTTCCAAAACAGGAAATGAATATATATACTTCAACGTCTGCTGCGTTTCTGTACACCAGGGTACGGCAGGAATATGTCACTTAAACCAGCTGGCTGACCACATGGGAATACGACAAATATAACAACAGGCAGCTCACTTCTATCCCCATAAGGCCGTGTGTTTTTCCACATCACTGGGTGGGAGTGGATTTCTAACTTTACCAGGCTGATGTCACGAACACATTAGCCACGTTTAAGGCATCGCTGGCTTTACCTCACCGAGCGTCCACATCGCACCATGTGACCTTTATGCAGGTGCCACAGATGGCGGACGTTCGGGGAGCTCGTCCACGAAACGCTGCCTTTCGTGTGCCTGGAAACTCAGATTAAATTAGAGGTAACGCGCAGAATCCCAAAGGCACCGACGAGGCTACACTTTATAAAGACTCAGCTCCTGAATATGAATAATTTAATTAAAGTTAAAGTAGTCACACAAGAATGCTGGATGGGAGGGAATAAACCTCAATTTAAGAATCCTCTCGCTATACTTAGAACGTTCTGGGTCATAAATAATCTCAAAGCCAGGATGATGAGATGACGGGGTTTAATCTGACTTCTCTAATGTCTGGAATTGGATGAGATTGTTCATGATCACGATTATCGATCGGCTGGTCCTGGACTATCAGAGGAACGAGATGAATTCTCCGAGCTCAACAGGGCGACGCTGAACTGCGTGAAGAGTCGGAGTCAGCATCTGAAGTTCAAAGGACTTCCTTTCATAGGAATCAGGCCGTGGATGAGTCTCACTGTGACACAGCTGAAAGATGGCAGTAATGAGAGAGGAGCGATGAAATCCTCGCTCCTCCATCCAAAACGCTGGGCAGATTACAGAGCCATGCGTGCTTGCGTCCGTTAGCTAACGCGACTTATCGGCGTGTAACTACTCACAGCATAAGACCGCCTTATTCCTGTGACCTTCAAAATAAAGCACCTCCGCCTGTTTCCAATCAAAATAAACAATTAATAACATTAATCATAATCACAATGACTCGGTTTCTTATTGCATGCTAGATCTTCTGTAAGTACTGTAAATAAAACATCCTTAATCATTCCTGAATGTCAACTGTAACTTTTAAACTATGTATTGATGTTTATTCCATTTTAAAGGACTTAAATCAGACTTAATCAAACGACTCACAACAGCGATCGATAGGACAACAGCTGGAAATCTCACCGGGTTGCTGCTGAGTTTTAAACACACCCCTCCCCCACTCGACAGGCCATTCGCCATTCATCACGCCAGATACCCCTTCCCACACTGCTGGACCTGCGATGACCTCATCGGATCCACGTAACGGCTCTCTGCGTTCTAGCCTTAAAGCCCGATCGCCTCAAAAAGCTTAAACTGTGTTACTTGTTGCTGTTTGGCGGTGATGAATTTATTATTTATCCTGCAGTTTTCCCTCCTCACATCAAATCTACTCCGCCTGACGTACGGGGATCGGACGGCCCTTTTCACTTTACATCAGGAACACTTTGTATAACGGCTGTTTTCATTGCTTGTTAAGGCGAGAAATTGCAAACTCATAGTTTTTTTCCTCCAAGGCTTTTCCGTACCCCCCCCACAAACCCCCAATCTTTAAAATATTGCTGTGTTGGCAACTTGACTTGAAGATACCTTCCAGAGTGCAGCATCCTTAAGTGCACTTCCTGGAGCCATCTGCTTAAGACTTCATAAAGCACTTAAACAACACAATTTAAGAAATGATCTACGTAAAGCCCCCGGTTGGAAGCAGTCGCTGATTGAAATGAACTGCTGATGTTCCTCTTATCTGTGCCACTGGATGAGCTGCCGCCCGCTGCGCATCATCAATCTACACAAATCCATCTAATTAGTGAGAATAAATAGTGCACTGATGACAGCGTGCTTGTTCAGAGCTAATGCAGCGTCCTCCGTGAGTGATCGGTCAGCTCTGCTCCGATAAAGGTCAGCACCAGGTAGAACCCAGCAGCCTGGATAAACGACCACTCGCTTCAGAGATGACGTCACGCGAGGCAAAATAGGCACGGAGCGACAAACTAACGGTCAGGAGAAGGAAACGATCCGAATTCACGTCCTGATTGTCACATTTCTACTGTACCCTTCATTATGTAAGGGTGGACTGAACGTCTCTCCGGTTGGGTCTCGATGATGCAACCATCCTGCAATGAAAACCTGGACCTGGCCTAATAAAAATCGGAGCTTGCTGAGCAAATCCTTCTAACCACATCAAAGGGTCAGCAGAGTAACGTCAGGCTTTGTTCCTCAGCGCCAAAACTGTACAGCAAACAAGCACCACGGTTCAGTTTTCAGGTACAGAAGGGTTGAAAATACAGAGAAATACAGAGCAGGTTTCCAAATTTTACATGTCGGGATGGAGCAACCATCGACCGTAGACAATCAAAGGGAATCAAGGAAAGACCCTGATTGTACCGAGGGAGAGGAGTGGAGAGGGGAGGAGAAAAGAGGTGAGGAAAGAAGAGTAGAGTGGAGGAGAGGAGAGAAGAGGAGAGAAGAGGAGAGGAGAGAAGAGAAGAGGAGAGAAGTGGACACGGGAGGAGAGTGGAGGAGAGGAGAGAAGAGGAGAGGTAAGAAGAGGAGACGGGAGGAGAGGAGAGAAGAAAAGAGAAGAGGAGAGGAACAAAGAGGACACGGGAGGAGACGGGAGGAGAGGAGAGAAGAGGAGACTAAAGGAAAGGAGAGAAGAGAAGAGAAGAGAAGAGAAGAGAAGAGAAGAGAAGAGAAGAGAAGAGAAGAGAAGAGGAAAAGAGAGGAGAGGAGAGGAGAGGAAAGAAGAGAAGAGGAGAGGAGAGAAGAGAAGAGGAAAGAAGAGAAGAGGAGAGAAGGGAAGAGGAGAGGAAAGAAGGGGAGAGGAGATAAAAGGAGATAAGAGAGGAGAAGAGGAGACAAGAGAATACTGCAGCTTTTGAAAAATGGCAGCTAATCCCAAACGTGCAACAGATTAAGTGCAAAACACAAAACATACATTAATGAGGCAAAGGCACAGTCTCTTTAAAAAGATAAGGATCGGACCAAACACACACACACACACACACACACACACACACACACAATGACAAGGCACATTTAGTGCTGTCACTGTAATCCCCCGATGCTAGAACAAGAATAAAGCTGCGTTTATATTCCACAGTACGACGGCACTGCTGCGTCCTGACGTTTCATGTTTAGGCAGTCGGATGTATCGGTTTAGTAACGCTGAATTACAAAGCAAACAAGACCACGACAGACACACGCACACACAGACACACACACACAGATGGACTGTATCATCTTTACAGAGATACACACTGCACTGATGCTGTCTGTCCACAGTGGATTCAGACAGGATCCAAGCAAACAAAGTGCAGGTGCTTCAATGGAAAACAAATCATGGACACACACACCAACAAACAGACAAAATCCTCTTATTAACATATGAAAATGCTTCATAACCAGCAACAATATTTATGTGTGTGTGTGCGTGTGTGGGTCTGCTAGCAAGAGAGAGGGGGAGAGGAGAGAGAGAAGTATTCAGCTTTCACAGGCGAGAGATTATATATCCATAGTGCCATCTAGTGCCCGGTGTGAACACACACACAGACACAGACACACGCACACACACACACACACACACACATCACGTGTCTGACTTGAACTAAAACTCATCTGACGCTGTGTGAGTCGTACACGTGACACACACACACGCACTGTATGTAACGTATGCATGATATATATACATGTAATCCCATCAAACTCTTCATCTTCTTCATCCAGATGAAAACATCCAGCAGGCACGTTAGCGAACATCTGTAAGGGCTGTAAACGGAGAGCAATAGGCAGCCCCATAAAGAGATTGATATATTAACACCGATGATTAAATAATGATATATGAATCAAATCATATGCTGCCTCATTTTGTCTATAATTACATCTCATTTCATCTCTGCATGAGAGATAATTACTCCTCCTCCTCCTCCTACTCCTAATTGATTAGGATTAATTATGGGTTTAGTTTAAATATTTTAGCTCACTAGCTTGAATAGCATTTGAGCACCAGTGGAAAAGGTCTCCTAATCCCAGACTAACTGCAGATTGGATCAGAATTTAACTGTTTGATGTGACTAACTTCATTCAGTGTGATGTCCTGTGTTAATCTGACACTCTAAGACACTATCCATATGTTTATTTCATATTAATGCTTTTGGTCACCTGTGCCTATGTATGTGTAGATTAACCTGGATTTGGATCATTTCATTTACAACGCAATAAAAACATTCAGATTTTTTTTCTTGTATTCAGATGGACAAAATTTGAGAAGTTCACAAAATCGTTTCAATGTTTCCCCGACACGGTTTGAAACTGTTCCACACAAGCGCGCACACATGCAAAATAAAGCGAAATCCTACAAAGTACGGTTGTGCGGCGACGCGGGGACAAACCGAGCTCGAGCACAGCAATAAAATCTGCTCAATTCAAGGAAGTATTGAACCACCGAGCGGCTACAGAGGCTGATTGCTGCAGGAATTCAATGTAGTGACTGAACCCTGCCAAATCTATTAGGAATCAGACCTCTTTGTGGGAGGAGAAAGGACTCCGACCAAGCTCTCTCTCTCTCTCTCTCTACGTCTGTGTGTGTGTGTGTGTGTTTGTGGATGGACACTCAGAACCGCAGATGATACTCGCCCAGCATCCACAGCCTCTTCGTCTCCACTTTACCCTCATCCATCTTCTTCCTTCGGTGTCCTCCACACTCTCACACGCGTCTTCCTCCTCCTCCTCCATCTGTTTAACGTCTCCCCTCTCCTCCAGGCTGCATGATCCTGCACCGTGTCCCCCCCCACCCTCTACTTCCCGCTCTCCTTCATCAGCCCCTCAGGAATGAACGACTTTGAAATGCCAAGACAGAATTAAATATCTGCATCTGTGCATATGGCAACGCCTGGCACCAGATTTCACCAAAGATTGGATCTGTATAAAACACTTTCTCAGCCCCCTCGTCGACCGACTACAGGACTACAGGACTACAGGACTACAGGTCTACAGGAAATACTGAGTTGTAAAACACCCTGTAGAGTTGAAATGTTTGGATAAAGATGGCCACAATTCATTTAAAAACGCCATTTTTGTGTGAGGATGCTTTCAGTCCACAATGGCGTCCAAACAAAAGTCTGTAAGTGAGCGACTGATGGTGATTGTCATCCAGTCTCTGGGTGAAAAAAAAAAATTTTTTAATCTATATTGAGAGCCCCGAGCCACTTTCTGAAAGGCTTCAAACTGTCATTAATTATTTGCATCTCCGGCGTGAACGGACCGGCGTACCTCTCTTGTGGGATGGCAAGTGACTGATAGAGATAAAATGCTTCCCTAATTCAAAAATAAAAGTATGTCAGTCATCGCATCAGGAGACACTCCAAACCGTCGCTGCACGGAGAGGAAACGGAAACAAAAACAAGCTTCAAAGAGAGGTCGGAGTGAAATCTTTCAAAAACTCACAGTAATACATTCAAATTTCATGCCCGGGGCGGCTGTAAACAAATACAAAGTGTTAGAAGAGTGACAAAGATGAAGAGGGAAAATCTATTTTCATCCATCCAACGTCAACCTGCTAATTAATACTTAACCTGAAATAACCTAATATGTTCCACAAACACGCGGCTGGAGTAGATTCAATGCAAATGAGATGAAACTCATACACATATACTGTAAACACACTGTAGATCCTCTGTGGTGGGTGGGGGAGGGGCTTCTTCAATAACCAAGGAGACTTCAGCAGCATGGTTCCTTGCTGCAGCAGAGAGTGCGACCACAGAGGATAAAAACCATCTACAAACACACCTACACACGTTTGGAGGCAGACGTCTTCCCGATTAGACGCTTTCAGACGCTTTCAATCGTCCAACGTCCAACGATTTCAGACACGCTATCTCGGCTGATGCAAGCTGATGATGTCTCAGCGTGAGCCAGGCCGTGCGTTGCATCCAACGAAAAAAAAAAAGGATATTCAAACACCCACCGGTCGGACGAGCTGCACGGACGAACGGGAACGCCTGAGGCAAACTCAACAAAACTCAGATAGACTACAAAAGGGGTTCTGGATCTTTTGTAACCTAAGGCTCACTCCTGACCAGTGGTGGCCCCAGAGATTTTCTTTTGATGGTGCTACAGGGTTAGTGGACTCTTCAGAGAAGGTGACCTGAATATTTTTGGGGTTTTTCATTATTGTGTCGGTCGCCACAGTTGAGTTTGTACTGGAACACCGCCGACATGCGTGCACACACACACAGCGCAGTACCCGTTCCACCACAATTAGGATGTAATCCTGTTAAACAGCAGTTATTCAGAGGGCTGGTCCCCCTCCTCGTCCTCATCTACAGGGTTTTCTTGCTCCTGGTCGGTGACCACGAGCGGTGTGTCTGCACCTTCACAGTCATTTTTGTTTCCAGGTTTTTATAACTACGTCTCCACACACAGCTATAAACAATCCACAATCCACTAACTTACTGAAATATTATGGTCTGGCTGGTATGAAGGCGACGTAAGTTCAAAAGTTTAAAGCAGGCTGTGCCCATAGGCCATATCTGTTTTGGCTTTGTTTTTGGTGTAAAAATAATATTTAATTAATTAATAATTTATTATATATATATATACGAACCACAGAAATTTGTTGTGGGCGCTATGGCTACAACTCCACCAAGCCCCTCCCTGGCTCCGCTTATGCTTCTGACCAACGACCTCCTTCCCAAATAAATGAGAGAGATAAAAGTAAACAGGACATAAAGAGTCTGTATATATCTGTATATAGTCTGTATATATAACAAAAACACTACACTCGCTTCGTAAATGACAAAAAATAAACCATTAGGCAGGACCACTGCCGCTGCGGCCCACTAGGTGGTGCTCTGAGGCCCAGCAGTGTGCCGCGGCCCACCGCCTGAGAATAGCAGCACTACAATAGCCATGCAGCAAAACACTAAAGCTATTCAATTTCAGCTTAACAACATCCTCAGCCCAGATAATTTACATAATTAAGCTCTTCTATGAAACAATTACAACCGGAGAGAGAGACGATAACCACAAACCTTCAGCAGGAAGTCAGACCGCTGCACGCCACAAGGTCGAGTGGAACATCCACGACTCTAAGTGGAACACTGATGACTGCTGCACAGGAGTCACCTGTCAGGACCAGCTGGTCTGCACGGAGACATACATAAACACACACACACACACACACCGCAAGCAGCACAGAGGAGGCAACTGTATCCAACAGATGTGCACTCAACCACTGGACAGATAGGATAGATAGATAGATAGATAGATAGATAGATAGATAGATAGATAGATAGGATAGATGAGATAGATGATAGATGGATGGATGGATGGTTTCTTAATATGATAAGCAACAGGTATTACAGTGTCTCTTTGTTCTATCCATCCATCTATCCATCCATCCATCCATCCATCTATTTATCCATCCATCATCCATCCATCCATCCATCATCCATCCATCTATTTAATGTGTATAAAGTTAAATTATTATGCAACGTTCTCTGATCAGGGTAATTGAACTTCAGTATTCACTCTAGGGAGTACAGTATCAAGTACAATATACTGTTAGTCCAACAGGGCTTCCAGTATATTTGTGACACACACACACACACACACACACACACAGTCTTTGAAGACAAGCTGCATCTGAGGCTTAAGATCCAAACCCATCCAGCCTTTGTATGTGTGTGGGAACGTACCACCCACAGTCAGAGAGGGGGCACAGAGATCAAGCCGACCCAAGACCACAGTTTACACACACAGCAAGTAGGATCTAATTACAAGGCAGAGGCAAGACAGATATGCCAGGCGGTGTCCTGGAGATGATCCCTGCGGAAAAACACACAGACTGCCCTCAGAAAGCGTCCCCTCCTCTTTGAAACGCTGTCACTCCGGAGAGACTCGACGACGGGCGAGCGGCACAGAAACCACTCGATATCATGCGGAGCCTCCTCTGCCTGCAGTGTGTGTGGAAATCCGATCTAGTTTGGCCTCTTTCCTGCATTAAAATAGTCTGTAAAGTAGCAGTAAAATATGCTACAATATAACTCACGTGGCAGATGGTTTCCATCACCCCGGTGCTCTTTGATGTAATCGGATTTATATAATGAGTTTTTTAATTACAATGTTCACAGCTAAGAGAAGAGAAACTTTTGGACCAGACCGCCTGCAGGAGGTGAGATGAATGGGAATGTTAAAAAACGACACGGACAGCACACGAGATCAAAGGAAAAGTGCTTTGTGGTTTCCGGGCTCAAAGTGAATGTTTAAGGGTTGGACAGATGTGTTAGAACATCAGCAGCAGCAACGAAAAGTTAACCTAAAGTCTCCACATCAGGTCCCATCCTCCACCTATTGAAACACCATCATCATCATCATCATCACCGTTTCAGTAGCTCAGCGTGAGAGGCGCCCACTTCTATTTAGAGCCACACAATGAGAATGAATGCTCACTTTTTAAAATCCCAGATCCTAATCATCCACACAGAGGCAGGGGGCACAACGCCAGCATTTACCCACAATGCTTAGGTGATGCGTGCTCGCTCTTGATTGTATTCCTATCCACCAAGTTGTGCGATTTAACCGTAATCGTGCCACACTTTAGAGTCTTTATTTTGGCGGAGGAGGAGCAGAACGCTGGAGCTCATCCAGCCTCTCAGATCCAGAGAGCTGATTCAACATCACAGTCAAAACCCGTCAGGCTGTCTTCTTCACAGGATACCAGCTGACCCGACCCGACTCGGCCCAGCCTCCAGAGCCTCTGTTCATACCATTCACATTGCGGTCTTAGATTTATAAGATTGAGTCAGATTTCAAAAGTTTGAATCGCAGAGGAGAAGGTCTGTATCTCTACTTATGTTCAGTGTGAGGGCTTTTTAGAGTGACAGCGATGATGATGAGTCTGGTGCAGCCTTTGAGGTTTATGGATTTATATGATAAGTAAGCAGTCTGCATCCTCCAGTTGAAAGAATTTCAAAGACAGACATCACTTTGGAAATATGACTTCTCTCTCTCTCTCTTTCTCTCCGTGTATTTGTAATTTTCTCTCCAGTTGTCTTCTTTTTCTATTAGTGGAAACTGAACTCACCATCAGATGACCCATTTTCCCACATTAAACTACACTAAAAAGTCTGCTCTCAGTGTTGGCAACAACTTTTGGATGCATGGGGAGAAGTCTTGGTGGAAATGGGTCCCCGTCTCAGAAATCCTGCTACGATACTGGATTCTCATTTAAACCTTCCTAAACACCAATTAGAGTCACTTGTGCATCTGGAAAGACACAAACAGCTGTTCTCCAAGGTCAGTTAAGAGTCAGGTTCATCATTCATTCGCGAGTAGCTCTCCGCGGCGTTTTGCATTTTGTGCTTTAATGGATGTAACCTAATGAAGTCCATTATCGCCTCCTCTGTCATTTAAATGTTGCAGAAAACAATAATTGTGCTCCACAATGACTCGTATGCAAATAAAGCAATTCAAAGCCTCCGACCCGTGAATACAAATAGCTGATTTATCATTTTCAAATTCTAAAAACCAATCATCTTACACAGCTCGAAACTAAGAGGCGGAGGAGGTGGGGGGGTGCCTGCAAAATACACGTGAGGAACAGGAAGGACTTGTGGTTACATGATGGAACTCCATCGCCCAGTTTATCATCGCCACTCCGCTCTAACGCTCCGTCAGTCTCACACCGCACAGGCCATTAATCTCTCATGCAAATCGATTAGAGGAGTTGATTAAAGAACCTCTCAGTTTGGGCGGCTAAACGTGATGATGATGAGGTTAAGCCATTCATGGAGGGGTGGGTTGGCTGGAATAAATGCACGTGACCTTCCAATGTAGCGCCATATGCTTCAGACAAATTGTTTTTTTTTTTCTTTCGTGGAGCCTCATAATTAACATTCATTTTAACACAGCAGAGGACACGTGCCAGATCATCTGCCAAAATGGCAGCAGAGTGGAGACGTGCCTGAGAGGGAAACAAGCGGAAGATGCAAAGGGAGGATTCAGATCATGAGAAGGAGAAGGGGAGGAGGAGGAGGAGGAACATACGTGCACGCTTTTCGCTCATCCATACATGGATGTTTGGCAGCAGGTCAGCAGGACAATGAGAGGTGAGGAGTCATTTATCAGTGTGAATGAAGTAAAGAGGATGTCAGCGCCGCACTGCTACGCCGTGAAGTGGAATAAGTGGCGACGGAGGACGAGCAGAGGTCACTGTCATCTTTGATTCAGTTTCCGCCTCAAACTAGCAGCCTCGGCATCCTCGACAGAGAGCTGCATCATCACCGCTGACTGCCAGCATCTCCTATCAGGAGTCCAAAACTCTGATGGAAACGGTGTGAAACGTCCACGTATGAGGAGAATCACCGTTCGTGTAAATAATAACAGTTATAATAATAATAGCTTCAATTTATAAAGCTCTCTTCAAAACGCCCCTGGACGTAGCTTAAACCTCTCCGCGGTGCACGAGGAGAGGTTTAAGCTAAGTTAAAACAGGTGCAACACAGGATTAAGATCGATCCAAACGTGATACATCCAAGATCTACAACAAAGCAACATCCTCCGCAATTAAAATAAACATCACGCAACAAAATAATAAGTGAACTCATTAAAGCTGATGGTTCTTTGGAAAGGTTTGCCAGGAGGGGATGAGCGGCGTTATTACGAGATTAGAGTAAAACAAACCTCAGCAGCCGCTTAACCAAACCTTTTCAGTTCTTAGAGTGCAGCTGAAGGCGTCAAAGCGTTTATTGCATTCTTTGCATGGGTACACACACACACACAGTTTGGATAGATTAGAGGACTGTTTGTGAGCATCACAGCCCAAG
>OMNV01010948.1:8140-26770 GCA_900303265.1 Brotula barbata | reverse complement strand
TGCTAAATTTTCTTCATTTTTTTTTTTTTTTTTACTTACATGTTAAGGTGTTGAGGATGTTTTTTCTATAAAGCCTTGGTCTGGGTCAGGAACTCTATTGTTTTATTGGTCTTAGTCTCAGAGCCACATTGAAAAACCATAAATAATCATTATATTTTAAACACAAGTATTAAACAGTTAAACTACTTGCTTAAAGGAATTTGAGGATGGGGAGAAAATGTGAAACTGGTCAAATGGATGTGGCTGAGATGAGATATTTCTGTGACCATGGACAATTGCACACACCCTACCAAAGAGCAGACGTTCACTGTCCAGAGTGCTGAAACTGATTTCAATCTGACTTCACCATGTGTCCTTGAAATGAGACCGAGGACAGAGACGCATAGTCCAAAGACAGTGAGGACTGATGTGGTTTGCTCTCATAAACTTGACAAACCTGACAAAACCACGTGGCTTACAAAGCTACTGAACATTCTGATCATTATGTCACTCACAACATGCCTGAAACTTACACTGGTTTTGATTGCCTCCACTGTTTGTTTGGTCTCTAGATGCATGATGACGGTAACTGCGTCAAAAATGTAATCAACACATGAAGACATTTTACATCCTTCATGCACACAGGCTGTCAGGAAGAGAATAAAAGAAAGAAGAGGTGCAGAAGCGGCACCTTTCATTTTCAACCTGAGCTTGATGCTGCGTTCCAGTACAATGGGAAATTGGGTAATACCAATTTAACAACTTACAAATTACAAGGAAATGACTGCCACAGTGGTAAACTCTGGATTCTTGATGTTACACAGGTTTCTCAGTTGTAATGCATAACCCACCCTGTTAACATTGTGGGTAAATGGGGAATAAACCTGAGTGAAGAGTTCTTTCCTTGTTCTCACTAAACAACTGGTGACTGAAATAATTCTCCATATTTCTTTACAAATACAGAATGCTACATTGTATATGTCTGTGATTTGTTGTTTTGTCTGAGAAGCACTTGCATGCTCTGAAGTTGCTACCACTTGAGCATTAGGCATATACCATCTTCAAATGGGCACTGGAACTCAGCATGAACTACATTCTCCACGTGTGTTCACTCGGACTGACACCAACAGTCATTTTAGTCTCAAAAGACTGAAGTATGACACCAATACTCTTCTGCTCTGTCACAAACTACAGTAATGCATTGTAGTAAAACGGTAATATGTACTGTTCAAAACCTTTAAAGTCCTCCTCTGTGCATGGTGTTGAATTATCTCTGTGCTGGCAACTATGAAAGCAAGTACAAAAAACTTGCTGTCAGCAGGTGATGGCTGCCAAATAAACCCCAGCAAGGTGCCTCAATACTACACTACACTGTGCTACTATCTACTATACTATTTTACTCTATTGTAATACCCTATAACAGAATACTCTAGTATACCATGCTAGTATTCTACACTGGACTGCTCTCCTACAATGCACTACATTACACTATTGCAATACACTGGCCATTTGTGTGTGTGCGTACATAGAAAACATTTTTTGATATTATATTACACTAAAGTATACCATACACTGCACTACACTATGGCATGACAGTATACTGTACTGTACTGTACTATACTATAGTATACTTGAATGTACACTGTATTATACTGTACTGCAGGAATGCAATGTATGGCAGACGTAGGATTAACAAAAACATTTTTGGGTCCCTAACACCACTTGTGTGTGTGTGTTCGATCCCAGTACTATGTTTGTTCTTCATTTCTCGGTCCCCGTGACGTGCTCTCGTTATTAGAGTGACCGGTCGTTATTGAGAACGCGTGTGAGACCGTTCGTTCTTCGCGAGGCTCCAGAATTGCATATAAATGAAACACAATTAAAATCACATCGATATCCTGAATTTAGTTTCAAAATAAAACAAATGACGTGACATTCGAGCGCTTTGCTACACTACAACGAAACAAACACAACGTAGAAAAAAACTCTGGTGAATTATTATTGTTATCGAAGCCTTTAGTTTTAGAAAGGCTGACTGTAAACTTAAAGATTTAGTTTGTTGGGGACCCTATTCTACGCGTGAAAACAACTTTATAAGGGCTTTTGTTTGTTTTTAAAGGGAGAAGTCAAGAGAAATTGACCCTTCTGACGTCATAGGGGAGCATAAGGACCTCGACATATTAAAACTTAATGTCACAATGCTCTCTTTTTTGAATAGTGGCCCTAATACTCCGTCTAAAAAGAGCGACGTTCTATTTTAACGCAACAAATATAAAGCTCTAAATTTGAAAGCCAATCCGCCCCGTTTCCGATTTTTCTCTGCCTAATGTTGCGATGTTTTACGCAGCTGGAAGGGCTTGCGGCGGCACGCGCCTTGCATCTCTGTCAGCGAACTACAAACGGACCTTTTCACACAGAAGAAGGAGCAGAAGGAGAGGAAGAATGGCTCTGCTTTCACACACTCTGTGTTCGTGCTGAGCGGACATGAGGGCGCACAGAGACCCGCAGTCTCCGTTAGAACGGTTTGGGTGACAGCGGCTCTAGACGTGACGGACAGGTAAAGCCGCTGCACTGTTCGAGTCCCCGGGATGCTGTGAGATTTGGCGCTGTGTTTATTTTGGAGTTGACCGTGTGGTGGCCGGAGCGCGGCGCCGCTCTAACCGGCACACTGCACGGTTTGTCTGCATTTGTCTGCGCTCCGTCCTCTTCGGTGGACACAACTGAGGAGGACACGGAGACACGGACGGAGACGTTTTTGTGTCGGAGACATGGCAGCAGCCATAGCAAGCGGTTTAATCCGACAGAAGCGACAGGCGAGAGAGCAACACGCCCACCGACCGACCGCGCATCGGCGGCGGAAGAGCCCCGGTAAGAAGCAGGGGCTCTGCAACGGGAACCTAGTGGACATCTTCTCCAAAGTCCGGATCTTTGGACTGAAGAAGAGGAGGATTCGGAGACAAGGTGTGTGTCTGTATGTGACGTGAGGGACGGGTGGTCTCGCTGTCTCTCCCTCTCTATGTCTGTCTGTCATGCACGCGTCATGGACGCGCTTAAACACGTTGACACATGCAGGGGCGCACGCAGCACGCGCTTTTACGCGCGGATAAAATCGTGGTTGTGTACGAATTAGCGCGCATGTAAGCACACACGCACGCACGCACGCACACACACACACACACACTCACCGACAAACACCCGTGTTCACTTACTCATGCACGCGCGCGGACACCAGTCATGCATAAAAACACAGAGGCAGACTCGCCCTCTCTCTGTCTCCCCCAACCCTTTCCCTTCCACAAACCCACACACACACTGTCATGTTTTGTAGTGCCCTACGGTTCAGTAGTTTTCAAATACATCCATTATTGAAAGCAAAGATTAGTCTGTCTGTCTCATTTCCCCTCTCTGCCCCCACTTCACACACACACAAACACACACTCACACACACAGTTACACTGTCATGTCTCGCATGTGTTCCTATTGTAGTGATGTGTCTGTCCCTCTCTGTGTCCCTCCCTGTTTCTCTTTGTTATTCTGTCTCTCGTATTTCTCTCCATGTCCCTCCTTGATTTTGTCTGCCTGTCTCTCCCTCCTGCACTGTTAAGTGAATATTGCCATAAACAGACATGATCATGATGACAGTAACACAGCAGAGGACTTCATCTGTCCAAATTTTGCTGTAGTTGTGAGATATGAACAGACTTGTGACAGTGAAAATGATCATTGTTGCATTGTTGTGGCTGTGCAGCGTTACTGAGAGGTGATGGTACAGAGATGAATGCACACTGATTGTCTGAGTGTTGAATGTTGTGATTGTGAGCTACAGTCTACCTTCTGTAGCGGAGGAGGCCTCACCAGTGCTGCTGTAATCAATTGATTGTGTGAGAAAGCAGTGGGCGACAGGAGGGGAAGCTGTTCTTGGATCTTGAGACTCAACAGGGAGGCTGAGGTGATCTGCTCTTCATGCCCTTTCTTCTTCTCTCCATAGCCTCTTTTAGCTTCACTTTGCCTTCCTTCCTTTCTCTGTGCATGTGTGAGAGCTGCTGGTGAAACTTGCCAATGTCCTCCGTCTCTCTCTTTTTGGTTTTGTGGGGAAGACGCAGACAATTAGTTTCCGTTTATCGGCTCCACTGAAACTAGGCCAATATGAACATTTTTTTTTATATCATCCGCCCACTGTGCTCCACCTGTAAAAAGTCAAAAATCCATCCTGTTCAAAGCTACATACCTCTCGCCAGTGTCCTTCATTTTGATGAGTCAAAATAAGGCGCAAAAACCGAATGCCAAGCTGCTGACACTAGAACTGGTCTGTAATTACAGGTCCAAAAATGTTTTATTTCGGATGATTTCAGGCTGGCCTGAGTGTCTCATCTTGGGTTTGAATAGCCAATCCATTCTATCAACACATACATGGCAAACATGGAAAGAAATTTGCGATATTTGTGCTCTGTCTCAAACGCACACTAAAAATTCCGTGCAAGGCCGCATCTCCGTCTTGTCATCCTCCACAATTCAGCCACTTTCAATTGAAACAGAAACATGTTGTTGTCAGTTCATATTCACTAATGGGCCACATTGCAGGTTGTGTGCCAAATGACAGAGAAACATCTGGGCAAAACTGTGTGTACGTGTTAATTTGTGATCTAAGTGTGGTTTCTAATATATGAGCACCAAAATATGAGAGGAAGGGATGTAGATCGACGTAAATGGAGGAAGAAATGATTTATCATTGCTGCAGGAGAAGAAACTGAGGCACAAATCTTTACCATGCTGACTAAAAACGGTTAGATCAGGCAAAGAGAAAGAGAGAGAATGATCAGATAACAATAAGACTTTTTATCCTGATGGATTGCAGTGATGACACCACGGCAGCAAAGTGACATTACATTAAACCACAAAGTTCACACAGCTTCTTTCCTTACTCCTTACTCTGTCATTAGTTTGGAAATATTTCACAGTTCAACACAGCCCAGAGTTACATGGAGGTAGTTACTCATCATGTATGGATTATTATTGATTAACTTGGTGATCTTGTTGGATTCTGGGTTAAAACATCAAAACTTTGTCATTGCTATTTGTAACAACTGTCGTTACAACAGCCAGGAGTGCTAACAAACCAGGTAGTATCAATGACCTTGATAATGACCCCACAGAGGTTAAATACCTGGGACTCTCCACCACTAAAGCATCCACGTGGATGAGAGGTGAAATGTCTTCAAGTATCTTTAACCGAGTCCAGTTGACCTCAATTCAACACCCCTTCGATAACGGATAGTTTTGTGTTCTTCATACACACACCCTGGATATTTTCCAGAATGGACAGTAACAGAAGCCTTAAAGTCTCAGGAAATCACAGAATATATCGTCTGTTTGCATTTCTGTTGATATGCTCTGACTGGATGAAAGGCAGGGAAACACCCTGCTGATTCACACACACACACACACACACACAAACAAACACACACACGCAGTGCTTCCACATAATGACATAAATACACTGTGCTCATATTTAAACATGATAAATCCTCCGTCAATAGTTTCAGCTCCATCCGTTCATTTTTTTGTCCTTGTGTCTAGAGCTCTGTTCCGTCCTCCTTCCTCCCTCTTCAAGAGCGCTACATCCTCACGTCAGCTTTTTTCTCGTCAAGTGCTAGAAAATCAGACCCAACGTGTCTGTCTCACTGAGCTTCAAAAAAACTGTCATGTACATAAAGCTGAACGCATCACTGTGAATTAGGGTCATATTATTTAACCCAGTGCAAATAAGAACCAGATATGTCCAATTTTGCATCACTGCAATCCTTGAATTTTGCACGGTATGTAGTAAGAGTAATGATCTTAAAGTGCAGAACTGCAATTCAGGTAACTTGAATCAAGTGTTGCTAATGACGATCAGCTGCTGGGAGCTTTAAAGACCCGAGGAAGACAGTGGATGGTTTGCTGTCCGTCGATTTGACTGAAGAAATATGAGTTAGATATTGGTCCAGTCTGCACTCTGTGGAATTGTGAGAGATGGGGGGGCTTCCCATTGGATGAGAGGCAAAATGTCTTCAATTCTAAGCATGTCTGGTTGCCCTTTATTCAACCATCCTTGAATAACCACGACCTGGATGACTGATATGATTCGCAGACAAAACCAATGGCTGATATGATAATAATGGGAATATTAGTCATGTCAGTGGTTTTTATGCATCTCTGATCTTCGAGTCTTATTAGGATGAACTGGTATAAAAGTGTTCTCGGCTTATTTTAAATCAAGTCTTCGATACAAACATACATAATCGGCATCACTGCTGTTTAAGGTCGTTGTCTGAACTGAATCAATCTGATTCATAACAGACAAATCTGTTTTAATGAGAAATCTGACCTTTTCAGTATGTTAATGGTCCCTGCAATCACTAATCACTGCTGTAAATTTGGATGATTGGAAGTGATTTGTAAGTGTGTGCACATCCTTGTTGAATTTAGACTCAGCCCATTGTGAGTTAACACACATATGATGTACAACAGAAAGACAGCTTGATGTGCTGACTGGATCAGAGCACAGGATCGACGAAACGTAGCCGTGTGTGTGCATGTGTTTTGTGTGTGTGTGTGGACGGGGGAATACCCTTCTACTGGAACAGTCTGAAATCAGGAGACTGTCGCCATGGCAACGCAAGGATGGGAATCTCCCTGGTAACAGACAGGATTATGGTAATAATGGGAAGAATGGGAATATCACCTTGACAACTGGAATGTCATTGGACACGTCAAAGATGGAGAGAGAGAGAGAGGTGGAAGGTGTAGGGATATCTTTTCTTCTTTTAAATCTGTTATGCAAAACTAAAGATGACCGCACACTATAATAAAATATACTGATATACATTAATTTTAATTAGTTTGAGGTTATTTCTGTAGCAATGAGCCTAGAACAGTTAAGATGAGAAACACTCTCTAACTATCCAAAAGGAAAAGGATCCAGCAATGTGGAACTCCTGGATTGAACCAGAAAGTGTTTTGTCTGACCTGGAAATGTTTGGGAAAATGATGAATAAATTAAATAGTAGCAAGCAAGCAAAGCAAGCAAGCAAATTATTGTATTCATTTAATAAATACAATCCAATACAAATTCACAAAAAATGCATTTTTGGGCTAATGCAAATATTTTTGGAAGAGCACCAAAATATGAAAGGAAGGAACGTAGATTGATTTAAATATTTTTTAATGTTCATAGATTCACTGGAATACCCAGGGGAAGAACGTGAACGTTGACATTGTGAGTTGATGAATGCAACATTGTTGTCCTTATATTGATTTTAGAGAGAGGAAGAAACAGACAGAGAGAAAGAGAGAGAGAGGCAGATGGAAGAAAGGATGGGAAAGAGGTGAGGAGAAGTGATGTGGCAGCTGTGAACAAATGAGGGATGAAGATTTATGATTATAAGAGGTGTGAGTGGACCTGCGTGGAGTAATGATGATGACTCTCCTAACATTTTCCTGTGATTCTTCGTCACACGCAGTTTCTCTTCACACACCATCATTATTGTCATTACTTTTACCGCTCCTACAGCAAGCATTTTACATGCAAGCGCGCACACACACACACACACACACACACACACACACACACACGGTAGGCAGCAGGTACTGCACGAACGAATGCACTCACAAACACTCCCAGTGGTCGGTGAAACTGATTAATTGATAAAGCTGCTCCAAACTCATTCTCATATACACACACACGTGTGACCACACCCATCATCTTGCAATGAAACACACATCAATGACCTCGACCGTGTCTGCATGGCTACAGCAGGATCCCCTTCGTCTTACACATGTATGAGCACGTGTGTATGTGTAAATGTCTGAACGTACACACCAATGCACAGAACAAAGGCAGACTGACCCAGTTTCGAGGAGAGTGAGAGAGACTGATGTCCAGTCACAGGACAGTACAGTTCATCAAAATTCCTACAACACTCAAATAAAATTCCCACAACACTCAAATAACATTCCCAATACATTCCCGCCACATTGCCAGCTTGCAGCATTGTCACCATTGCAATTGCCACAATTGCTCGGATGACACTGGTGTGATCTTTTGAGGGGGATAACTTTGCATCCCGTTTCAGAGAGAAAGAGTTTTCCAGGGTAAACTGATCTTTTTATGTTCTTGGCTCTTTCAGCTGCAATGGAAGGAGAGCTCTTTGTTTTCCTCCATGGAGACCATGCTACATGTTGACTGTTTTTATGTATGTCCTGATTTGAAGGTGTTATTCATATCTCTCTTTCTCTCTCTCTCTCTCTCTCTCTCTCGCGCTCTCTCTCTTTTGCCCTCCGTGTGTGTGTGTGTGTGTGTGTGTGTGTGTGATAGAACCACAGCTGAAGGGCATAGTGACCAGGTTGTTCTGCAGGCAGGGATTCTATCTCCAGATGGGCCAGGATGGAAGTCTGGACGGGACCAAAGACGACAGCACCAACTCCTGTCGGTACCCACACCCACACACAGAACAAACACACACAGACACACTAAGACTGTCTCTTTGGCTGCTTCTTTAAAGTGATATGCCAAACATATTATAAAACAATTAACAAATCTCAGGAAAGTTATTTCCAAATTAGGTCACAGAATTATTTTGTTTGTACTACATTGGAGCATTGTTTTTCGGATTTAGAGTGTAATAGAGGCACACATACACGCACACAACATACACATTCACTTTCTCCATCTTCGTCTTCAGCTCTGTTCAACTTAATCCCTGTGGGTCTGAGAGTTGTGGCCATCCAATCAGTGAAGACCGGACTCTACATCGCTATGAACGGAGAGGGTCACCTCTACACCTCCGTGAGTCCGCACACACACAGCAACAATCCAATGCCAGTTTGATTGTGTGTGTAGTGAAGTGTACTGATTTTTCACTGTGGTTATGGGCCATCTTTTTTTGGGAGGGGTAAAATTCAGAGAAAAAACAAAAATTTGTAGGAAAAGAAATGCAAATTTGTTTATATGTTATATTTTGTTTTGCACAAGAAATCATGTCATGCAATAGCATATATACTGTATATGTATATAAGAAAAAATAAAAAAAGATGGCCCTTATATGCCATTATGCGCAATATCTATTCTTATCAACATATCTAAAAAAAAAAACTATATAAAATGAAATAAAATAAATAATAAAATGTAATTAAACCATGTTAGACCTGAGTCTGAAGATGCTGATTGTTGAACTAGTTCACAGCCCAAATATCAACTACAACAATGTTAAAGGTGATACAGACAGCACTGCATTAATTTTTGACATCCACTTAAATTTTTATGAAAAGGTTTTATGTTCTGTAGTCATTAAATTGGTACTGAATTGAATTAAGTTGTATCCTTCCCATTCATCTTGATTTTTTTTAAACAAATCAGTTTTTGATTTATCCCTAGCCTGAAATGATTAATAATTATTTTTCGGAGAGTCGGGACAGTTATACAGCAAGAAAAGAACACGGAAGAGATGACAGGAACACGGGAGGGAGAGCAGAGTAAGGGAGGAAGGCTATAAGAGGAAAGTGAAGAAGAGGAAGAGAAGTCTACCGTGAGGCAACTCATCAGAAGGTTCAGACAGTTCCACTCCTCCACTGACACCTCTTCTATCAGCCATCATCCCTCCTTCCTCCTCCTCATCTCTTCTTTTTGAGAAGACAGGAGCAAGAATGGAGACTAGAGGAAATGAAAGGAGGAGGAATGGGAGGTGGAGGGGTGTAATTGGATAGGAGATGTGATGAAAAGCGGTTGGGGAGGAGATGAGAGGAGGGAAATGAAAGGGAAAGGCGAAAGGAGGAGAGAGAGATGAGAGAAATGTGTGGGGAGGACAGGTTGTGAAACGAAAGAGAAGAAGAGAGGAAATAACGATAGGATATGAAGAAATTGGAGAGGGAGAGGAAGAGGGAAAAGGTGTGGGAATGAAAGGATGAAATAAAGAGAGAGAAAGATCTGTGTCTGAGCAACAAGGAAGACTTTCTGTAAATAGTTGAAGATGGGGTCCCCCTTAAACACACACAAAAACAGACCCTTCTTCAGAGATAAGATGAGGTTGCGCTCGAAGAATGGAATAATAAATGTACACACGTCTGATTTCATAGATTCCTCAGGTTTGTTTCTATGCTGCTGTTTGTTGATGAAATGCTGGACTATCGGCTGCCATATTCTAGGCATCTGGTTGGAAGAGGGGTGTGCGGTGTGTGTGTGAGTGTGTGTGTGTGTGTGTGCGTGCTACAAGCAGATGGCACTGTGTGCAATGAGCTGCTACGTGATAATTATGGGGCATGCTGGGTAAAGTGGAAATAAGTGCTGATGAGTCTGAGAGAGAGAGAAAGGAAGAGGGATGTAGAGACAGAGTGAAAGAGGTGGCCAGAGGAAGTGGAGGAGGGAGAGGGGAGCAAGACAGGGGAAAGAGAGGCAGGTAGAGAGAGAGAAAGGAAAAGAAAAGGCGAGAGAGGGAGGGTGGATGAGACAAAGTCGGAGAAAAAGCCAGACGGAGAGAGAGAGAAATACACAGAAAGAAGGATGGCAGAATGGTAGAAAGAAAGACAGAGAGAGAGAGAGAGAGGGGTCAAAGATAAAAAGAGAGTGACTGAGGGGGCGTGAGGCTGTCAGAGGGAGGGACAGAGAGATGGAGATTAGAGATGGAAAAAGATTAATGATGATAGCAGGATGGACGGTGAAACGTCAAACGGTGAGCCATGGTCGTCAGTGAAGGGGAGCTCACTGTCCATTGAAGTGAAACCATTAACCACCAACATCACATCACTCTCTACTGGCCAATCATCATAGAGGAAAACACACACGCACACACACACACACACTGAAGGGAATTCCCATCGTGCTCATGGCCGGGGATGTGTGTTTGATAGATGTACGGGTAAGAACGAAGAAGAGAGGAACAATGAATGTGACAGACAGAGAGAGACACACCTACACACACACATACACACACACACACACACACACACACACAGACACTCACAAGTTGTCCTGTGATTCACTAAATGGACACGAGGCAACAGACACATTTGCGTATTTGGACCAATTTCGATTACTCAGTAAGCCAGAATGCACATCACCACTGGGACAACAAAATGGAATGCAGCCATCATTAATGTTACGATTCAATGAATCCAATGAGACCAATGCTTCTTTCACACGGCACAATTTGGGACGCAACCGGGTACGTAGAGTGAAAATCATCAGGGCACTGAAATGTTAGACACCCTAACCTCTTGGAGTGTGGTGCAATGTGTACAAGGTATAAATGTCATTTACTTCAGATCATTCACAGCAAATCCAAAACTTAACTTCAGTATAATCGGTGCTCTGCAGGCCACAGGTTTCATGTTTGTGCTTAGTCTAGTTTGTCAGTTTATTTGTGATATGCACGCTAAAATGCAGACTGTTTACATTATTTTCACTAATCTTTTATTAGCATTTTTCAAAGTATATTTTTATTATACATTTTATTATATTTTCAGTGTAACTGTATTGCAATACAACTACTGCATTTTTACAAGTATTTTGTAATTATATAGCTTTGTACATACATTTTTTAAAAATGTGATGACGTACAGAAGCCCCGACTTCTCTCATCACAGTAAATACACTGCAACAGTAAAAACATTTGCATTTTCCTCACTTCAGTGCATTCTTGAAAACTGTCTCTTTGAAGCGTGGATGCTGCGATGCAGCTCAGAGGGATCCTGTTTGGGATCAGCTGTGGAAAAACACATTGTGTTTACAGTCAGCCTGATTGAAGCCTGAGCTGTGGGACGTCCTTTCAGCTTGTCCTCCAATCACCAAGCTTTCACACGTCTCTGGTTTTGTTTTCACACTTTTTCCACCCTCGTCTTCCTCCTTGTTTCCGTGCTTCTTTTCTTTAGAATGATTTGTTTACCCATAATTCTCTTGGGTAATTAGCGCTGTGATAATAACTGGTGTTGGAAACAAACACACCCACTCGCTGAGCGGCGTGCTCACTTGCACACACACACACCATGGGATGAAAAACAGCTTTGGTGAAGTGGAGAAAGTGTTTTCCCTCTTTCAAAAGGATGAAAGTGATCTGAACAATGATTCCCAGCATGTTTAGGATCAATCAAATCATTGATCGCTCCTCTACAGGTACAAACTGCCTGAAATGTACACAGTAAATTGCGCCCCCATGTGTTGGGAAGTACATGATACACTGTTTAGCCCTACATAATTTATTGAAAGATTGTCAGTTGTGACACATTTCATTTTTACAAAAATTGACTACCAGAATATATAATCAGGAGGTGGTACAGTGGTAAATTGGTATGAACTTTGATGCGTAATTGAGAGAAATGAGAATAAACAAGTGGGGAATGTGCTCTGTTTGGGTTTGGATATACCTTATATCAGATAAGTGCTGCAGGATGGGTTTGGCCATCTTCTGTGGCCCATTTTTTGTTACATTGTAACAACGTACAATTACACAAATATATTTATATTTATACTTGTGTTGTGGCATTATCACAACAGCAGCTGAACCGAGCTAAGGATTGTTGTTCCACTGATGCTTGTCATTTTAGGAGATCCAACCATTGTGAATTATTGTTTTTCCTATTTTTCCAGTTTAGATGTACTGTTTTCTTGGTGATAGTTACTAGGACTACATAGGACTACAAGACTATATCCAGATCACAGAGTATGCATATGAAAGGGGATAATGGAATGCTACGGTGGATGAGTGGGGATAGTGTGGTGGTTACCAGAAATTAGGTTTGGTTATAGTTTGTGGCCCATTAGGGGAAATTTGTTTTGAAGCCAGGATCCACGGACAGACAGAATACACAGGGACAATATCACCGACATAACAACACAATAAATCACAGAACTAATAAAATGAATGAATAAATAAAACAAGATAAAATCACAGGTCATTCAGGGAATTCGTATTCCTACGGTATTTGGTATTTCCCCCTCCCAACTGTTTCTGAATCATCTCACTTTCCTGATCCAGACGGGCAGGAGCCCCAAAGCCGCTAATATCCAAAGTCGAGTCTGTGTCCAAATCAAACCAGTGTTCTGGCAATGACTTTGTGTTGTTTTAGCCTTATGTTAGTATTCCTAAACATACTGAAGGTGTTTTAATAGATTTTATTCCAAAAGTGGTTATCGGTGTTATCGGGATGATATATTTGCCCTGAAGCTTGGATTATGCCAAATGGCTGTTTGTGTGGTGGGTGATACTGTAGTGTTTTTTTACTTCCCACGAAGCTCTCAGAGCTGCAGCAATGACACTATTTTTGAGGCAGTTCTGGTGTTTAATTGCAAAACTCAGAGGTATAAACATGGCGGTGGAGAAGTTGGTAATAATGTTCCTGTTCAAAATGCATGCAAACCCACGCTTTTCCATTGACTAATTATCAAGAAAATCCAAAAGATGAAAACAGATGACAGTGCTCACTTTAGGGTTACATCCGTTTCCACATTGAAAACAACATGTCAACACACAGTGTTTACTCATGCTACTCATTGTAATGTTTGTTATGAAAATTGACAGAAAATGAAAGACTGCTGTGTTGAAAGACTGGTGCCTAAATGTTTCTCTGATCAGAACCTTCTGATGATGGTGGCAAGCAGAAATTTGTGCCAATATCAAGTTGTATGAACGAGGCATCGGCTGGATTCGGAGCCCGTAATGTCAGGCAGGCTTCCAATTTAAAAGGCAGTCGCATGACACTTTTTAATGTTTTCCCTGTTTGTTTTTTTGAGTTCTTTATGAGGAATGAAACTAAATTCTGCATTGTCCATCGTTTCAGTTTGTAGGTGAACTGAAGGGCTTGTCGGCTGCTTTCTCTCATCTCAGTGACGTTTGTGTGATTTCAGACGTTACCATGTGCATGCATGTGTGCAGGGTTGACTTCTGTTAAATCTCTACAGAGCAGAAACAGAAAGCGCGGCCTTGCTGTTTTTCCAATCAGGAGCCTTCATCCTCCTCGCTGGCTCATTTATTCGCTCTTCTTCCCTGCATGTCCTAATTTCCACGTTAAATTTCATTCATTCTGTCTGGCTTGTGTCTGCAGCCTGTGAGCACAGTGTTAAGAAGTACGTCCAGGCAGAAACACACTCACATTCTCTCTGTATGCTGGGAATGAATGAATGAATGAATGAATGTTGCTCAGAGGAGTTTGTGCTTAAAATCATCAATTTCTCAGTTGCTTAGTGAATCTGAATTAAAATAATTAAGATAGAGATTACAGAGAGAAAATGTCAAACATTTGTAGACACAACCTTTCTTTAATATCTCTGAGCAAGATTCACTTGTTTTAAGAAAAAAGGTTTTTAAAAAAAATTAGCCATGACAGGAATAAATGTGGATCTCAGCTAAAGACTAATTTATTATTATTTACAAACGTAATTTCATGCTGAATATACTGTATGTCCACAATGTCTATATGAACACATGGTTTATACATAAAAAGGAGAAAATAAAATGTTCCTGTGGAGTGTTTGTGTGTCGGCAATAATTGGCAATAAATGCAGCATTCATCCATTCATTTATTCATTATGACCTGTCTGTTGTTGTTGTTGATTGGTTTGTTGCCAACCAATCAATGACTGCAACTTGTCCATTCACACTGTGTGTGTGTGTGTGTGTGTGTGTGTGTATGTGTATGTGTGCATGATATACTATATAGCATCATCATCATCATCATCATATGCTGTATATACATACAGACATACATATGTCCTGGCCTGTATGTATGCATTTGAGAGAAGCACACACATACACACGCGTAGTCCCCCCATCAACACCTCTCTACCCACCCACCGCTCCCTCCCTCTTGGTGCTGGTTGGTTGCCACAGCTACAGTGTCGCCTCTCCTCCTCATGTTGCTATGAGACTTGGACCGACAGACCTGAGCTGAATGCCAATGTGGCCCACAATAACCAATGAGAGGAAGGCGAAGTCAACGCTGCCCAAGCTGACGCCCGGCGACCAACCTTGGGCCGTGTTTAAATGGACAATAATAAACAATCTAGGCTCCTTCAATGACCTCAAACAGCCTCATCATAGCTCAAACCTCCTCCAAGGCAAAAAGAGTCCAGTCAAAATGGAAAAGATGTTAATAAAGCCCAGATTTATTTGCAGCTAGCTCCACAGTTGTTATTCATTGCTGTACAGCAGATCCTACTACAAATGAAACTGCACCTGTTGATCGTCTATCATGTGATAAATATGGTCGACTGGATTAATTCAGATTATTGTATAACTTTGGAGGAACGTATCTTAGCTTTATAGTGAGGAACTGAGTGAATCCATGGCTCTTTGAAATCAATAACTTCTCTGTGGTTGTAAAAGACGTTTTAAGATTTAATTAATCTGTTTGGAGGACAGGAGCATCATTATTTGTGGAACAATGTAGTTGTAGTTGTTGCTGCTATAGATATTAAGTGCTGTCTCTTAAAGCTTTGAAGTAATATATGTGAATATGTAAAGGCATATTAGTGGGTCATCTGTAGCTCTGTATCTCATCTATCATGTGTTAGTACGGTGTTTTTCAATCTTTTTTGAGCCAAGGCACATTTTTCACATTAAAAAAATCCCACCGTACCACCAACCAAAAATGTTTCAAAATGACACATTGTAGCCTAATACAGTATAAATAATGACAATTTAGTCTCAATTTGTGAAACCTGGGCCTGTTTAGATGAACACAAAGATGATAGATGATATGGCATGAATTGAAGAAGGGCACACACACAAAGCTCTTCCTCAACAGCTCTCAGTCTCTGTCTGTTTTTAGTTTTTATAGCAGTCATGCTTGAAAAGCTCAGCTCACATATAGAAGCTGTGGAAAATGGGAGCAATGTCAAAATAGCTCTGTTTGCCAGAATGGGGAACTCCTTGGCAGCAGTCAACCAAAAACTGTCCAAAGATTGATCAGCAAAGTTTAGCTTTAAACCAAAGTCTTGTCTCAGTTCAGTTAGTTCCTCCTGCTCCTGCAAAGTCATGTCCTTTCCCAAAACTCCTGCTGAGCTATATGGATCCCTAACCCAGTCAAGGCATTTGGTCAAAATGACAACTTATCCCCAAGAGGTTTCAAATGTTTACCTATTATCTCACAGTGCAGCAGTGTTGATATTTTCTTTCCATTTCTGTGTGAGTGTGAACATGTCAAGGTTGGCACTTTACAGATGTTGTTGCCAGAGGCACACCTTTGAACGGAATCCATTTATATTATCTGTGCGTGTGAGCAGGTTTTCATTTGGGCCTTGCATTCGTGTGTTCAGTTCGTTCAGATGTTGAAATACATCTGCCATTTATGCCAGCCTTGCACACCGCTCATCACTTGCAAGCAACTTTGCGTAAGCGCACCTCTGATCATTGAAAAGCCCTTTTAGTTCCTCCCGCAGCTCATACACACAGGCCAGCACTTTGCCGCGCGACAACCGTCGGACTTCCGTATGGAGTAAATTCATGCTCGGCTCTCATATCATCACATAAAGATGCAAATATGCGGCTTTCAGAGGTCTTGTCAAAGTTTACCATGCGCACGACATCATCTAACACATGGAGCTAGGTCTGCTGATAAAGTCTTGGCAACGAGCGCCTCGCTGTGCAGAAAACAGTAACAGTGCGTAACAACAATATCTGGGTGTCTCTCTTTCACTCTGCTAATGAAGCCTTTGGTGGACCGGACCATGGCTGCTGCTCCATCAGTGCAAACACTCGTGCAGTTTTCCCACTGAAGTCCCGCTGCTTTGCAAAATAGGAAGTTTTCCCTGATGGCGTCTCCATCCACAAAACGCACATTGGCCAAGAGCTGAGCATGTTCATTAATGTCCATAGACTCATCAAGTTGCAATGCAAATTTGCCACTGATGAGTATCTTTTCCAAAACAACCTTTTTGATGTCTGCAGACATGTCTGACACATCTGGCAAATGTATTATCTGAGAGAGGGACTTTGGCTGCTTCTTTAACCGTGTCAGGGCCAAGTATCTCGTTTACAATGGCGTTGCAGGCAGGTAGTATTAATGTCTCTGCCACAGTGTGTGTCTTTTTTGATTTGGCTACGAGTTATGGTGAATGGACTGCATTTCTATAGCGCTTTTATCCAAAGTGCTTTTCAATGTTTGCCTCTCATTCATCCATTCATACACACATTCACCATGCAAGGCCCACTTGCTTGTCGGGAGCAATTTAGAGTTAGGGTCTTGCTCAGGGCCCTTCGACATGGAGGAGCGGGGGATCGAACCAGCAACCTTTCAATCACTAGGCATAGAATTTCTGACCGGATTAATGAGTTGACAAATGGAATAGCCCAAACAGCCTCTGATGCCTCCAACCAGGGCCGGTGATAATGCGGCCTTCTCACAGTTGGTGGAACATTCCAGTGGTGGGCGGGTCTGCCAGGTAGGAGTAATGGTGACACCTTTTCCCGCACTAATTGGAATTAAGGCAGTCTTTCAGATGAACACACGCTCTTCTCTAGTCCAATGATAGAACTTAAACATCCCAACGATTGCTCCAATTCTTTTTTTAACTGCGTATATTTTATATTTGTAGACTTTCCTCTCTGCTCCTCGGGATGTCTGCTGCCATCATTATTTTCTATCAAACAGTCACACATACTGTACATGCTGCAACATGAAGTGATCCACTGTGCAGAAAAGGTTATTGGATTACTGATTTTTAGCTCTTTATGTTTTTATGTGCGTCAGTACATAGAGAGCAAATATCACTGAGCTCAGTTTGTGTTACAGACATTGGCAGTGAGTCATAGGATAGAGAGAACATCTAGTGTCTGTACTCAAGTATTACCTGGATGTTCCAGCGTGTGTGACATGGAACAACAGAGTAGGTGTGGCTGTAGGTAGAGATGTTTGGGCTGCAGTTTGATGGCGTTGTTGTCAGATAGAATTTAAGGCTTAAGACAGCAGCTTATGAAGTTTTAATTTGTTTTTTTGAAAATAAAACATACCGTTTTTGACTTTTAATTAATTTGCATGCTTTGTATTTAATTTTGACAACACATGTATTTTGTGAAATACATTTTCATAAATTTTGGACATTAATGTGTCCCACGCCTGCGTGTCTGTTTGTGTCCTTAGGAGTTGTTTACAGCAGAGTGTAAGTTTAAGGAATCAGTGTTCGAGAATTACTACGTGATCTACAGCTCCATGCTGTACCGACAGAAGGAGTCAGGTCGGGCCTGGTTCCTGGGCCTCAACAAGGAGGGACAGGCCATGAAGGGCAACAGGGTCAAAAAGACCAAGCCTGCTGCACACTTTCTGCCCAAGCCTATTGAAGGTAACCTCAACGGACCACACACACACACACACACACACCCACGCACGCACACACACGCACACACCTGCCTGCACTAATGCTCCCACTTTTGTTTTCCCTCCCTCCTCTTCCCTTGCTCCATTCATCTTCATTGTTTCCTCTTCATCCCCCTTCCTTTACTCCTTCTTTGCTCTTCATCCCTCTCCTCCTCCCCCCCTCTAGTCGCAATGTACAGAGAGCCTTCACTCCATGACGTAGGGGAGGCGGCACCTAAGATAGCTGGCGGTCCGCCCTCCAAAAGCACAACCAGTGAACGAGTGGTCATGAATGGCGGGAAGCCGGTCAGCAAACCTGACAAGGAGGGG
>OMNV01010946.1:17051-44551 GCA_900303265.1 Brotula barbata | reverse complement strand
AAAAACCATTTATATGCAATTTATTTAAAACAGTTCATATGTTCAGGTTTGGTAATGTAGTGAAAAGGAATATGGATGCATTTTTTCACATTAGTAACCCATTATTAATATGTACAACATAAAGAAGGCATAAATAAACTAATATATATATATTAAATTGTAAAATCCATTATAGTGACTGTAGTGCTTTGTAAGCCTTCATTCACTTTGCATGGTTCTATATAACTCCATGCAGAACCATGCAAAGTCAAGGAGGGTCACTATCACTGAAGTGCAGCTCCTGGAGTACACAAAAGATTTTTCAATTTATTGTAGGCTCATCCCAAAAAGCCTATATCATATATATATTTATTCCCCCTGTAGAAAAACATGCCTCTGGCATTTTGAAAAAAAAAATATATTATTGGACGATGTATAACAAATATGGTGGAAAACAACAACAGTGTTTATGAAGATGGGCCCCTTGGTGCTTACCAGAGTAAATTAAAAAAAAGTCATAGTAACTGATAGTTATTTAAATGAATGAAATATTGCAAAGTTAAAGCCTTGTCATTCATCAGGAGATATCATCCATGTCTTGTCTTGTCGTCTTATGTAAACGGTGCACTAGAAAAAGCCAGACACAAATTCACATGTTCATTTTGCTCCTTTATTTTGCTCTCCTCGTCAAATGCTGACTCACACCAGCGACTAATAAACAATGACTCAGTTACTTTCAGTGCAGCGTTCAGCATTTGGCTGCCCTTTAGTGGCCTCCTATCAGATCGAAGGTTTTCACCGACAACTTCCTTTCAGTAAATATAAGTTAACTGCTGGCAGCTCATAAGTCCATGAGAGCCCCCTTAGGCCATTGCAGCAGAGTGTATTTGTTGTTTCTCCCTTACAGGTTAAGATATGCTATGTTTTCAGCAGTGAAAAACTTGATTGATTGTTATGCTGTAATGATGGTTATATCATGTATCATCTTTATCTCCACAACATTCTATCCTCAACAACATGTCCCGTGGCATGACGTTATAGTCGTTACACGGCAAATTCACTTAACTCCAGCAGTGATCACATGTGAGAAGGCACCAGGGAGTTGCAATAGAGTAGCAATTGAAAAGTATAAAAGGCAAACATTTATGTAAGCGTATAATTTCACGTACAGTACAGTACAGAGGCTTTTCCATGTGCTCTGTGGTTGCCTGTTGGCTGGTTTGTACGTATTTTTCCGGTATTGTTATTCATTCTATTATAGCCTAGACTCTTCCAGAATTTGCTTTATAAGTGTGGCTTTTTTTTTGTCACATGTTTATTATGTAAATTTAGCCTGCACTTTAGGTTCACAAAAGGGGAACTTCCACCTCGTCAAGTGTACGCCAACTGGCACTTCACAAACAACTAAAGTTCAAACAGTGATACACAGTCATGTGATGTGGGTTAATTTGAGATAAACCTGTTTTGCAACATTGAACATGACGCTGCTCAGCAGCACTTTATTCCAGAGCAGCCTCACCGCAGAGGGTTACTCAGCAACTTCATGCTCCTAGACGTAACAATGCCTCCTTTTCAACACTGTGTGAATGTCGTATGTTTGTCTGCTCGCTGTTGCTCTATTTTAGGGCACAAAAAAGGTTTCGTCAGCATGACTGAGTTTCATGTCCGGGTCTGAGACTCGGACAGTTAGCAGAGGAATTTTATTATCAGTCAGACTGACTTGTTCCACAGTTAAGGGCCACATGGTCCACACACACACACACACGGTTCACATGCAGATGACCATGATGAAACTCTGTGGAAACAGAGGTCATGTCACACATCACACACACACTCATGTCATCGCTCATCATGTGAATACTTGGGTGTGTGTGCCTGGTGCGTCTTTGTCTGCAAGTCACACTGCCATTGTGACATTTATTCCATTCTTATAAAGTATATTTTATTCATAAACTCCTCTGCTTTTAAACTCCGAGGTAACCACCAATGGACCCGTCTTTATAAACACACTTCAAATCTTGAGTAATGTCCTACATTTTTCAAAGATACCAAATATATCAGGATAGATTCTGGCGAATGTTACTTATAGATAGAATGATGGAATTTTTGGAGGTAATTAAATTTCTTAGCATAAATAGTCATTTTGAATTTTTTTAAATCATAACTTTTCACAATCATAAATTTAGCTTTTTCTGACTTTATTACATTGTTTACTTAACTATGAATGATTTAAGGCTCATTAAACATATCCAAAGTCCTTATCTTAACCCTTAACGTTTTGCCTTGTTGTGTATTTAATAACTAATTAATTTAGCGGTGTTTAAGGGGTTAACCACACACCACATGATGAGATTATATAACAATAAAGAAAATTAATATATCTAAAGATGAAGAACTATTTTCACAGTACACAGAGCTATCTCTATTTGGAACAGTTTGATCTTGTACAGACTGAATCTGCAGGAAAAATTATACATCAGCTTTTATGATGAGGTAATTCTGAGCTGAAGTGCATCAGAGTGAAAGCATAACAATGTCTGACTTCATCTGGGTAAAATGTATAAATTACAAAGACTACGTTTACACTTTAAGAATGACTGACAGGTTAAAACTGACATGGAAGCACATTTCAGTACATGGGGAATTAATTTTTTCACAGGTCATTACTATGGGAGACCAAATTGCTCAAAATTAATGATTAAAGATTTTAACAGTTTTAAGGGAGGCTAAATGATTAATTAATTTATCTAAAAATGAAATGGCACAATTATAAAAACAACAGAACAAACAACAAAGTGCAACAATCACAGTAATGACTATCTATCTATCTATCACATCCCTACATTTAAATAAAGAATAATGAATAATTCATTCCCATCTATGGACTTTTAAGTAATTGTGCAAAAGTGAAATACCATCAAATAAATCCAAATAAGTCCTGGCTTATACAGGACTGGTCAGGTGTGGTCTTGCTCAAGGACCCCTCAGCAGGACTACTACAGATCATTTATAAATAAATGGAAAAACACTGTAGTGTTGTTATTATAAAGGATATAGTCAATGAAAAGAATTGGTCACCCTATAAACCCCGCCCCCTCCATCTCTACTCCATATAAGGTAAAATGTCAGAAGGTCAAAACAAAAGATGATGTCACTTTTTGAGTCACACAGTCAGAAAATGCATGTTGAGTGAGAATGTGTCTGATAGCATGTACTCACACAGAAAGAGAAAGAGAGAGCGAGAGGGAGAGGGAGAGGGAGAGTAAATAATACACTGATGGCTCTTATTGCCTCAGATTTCACATTAATTTCTTCTCAGCTTTCAATGAAATTTTGGAAAACTTAGGACATAGGCCAAATAAGACGTTTTGGTGATAGCGCCATCATGTGGTCATTTCTAACTCATTCGTCTTATTTCATAAACGCTGAACCATGAGATGCAAATGAAAACATTTTGTTTTGAGTTATTGGGGTCAAGAGATTCAGTATTACGGAACATGTCCATTTCCATCTAAACTTATTATCCTCCTCTTATGTATCTCCTCAAATATCTTCAAATGTATATATATGTTTATTTTCATTTGTATTTTGATACACCTTTTTGCTGTAACACAAGTGGTGAACAAATTATTGTCGGCCACATTTGTACCTAATTTCACTTATTACGGCGCCCAACATCTCAAAAATGCATTCATATACAAAACTTAATGGTGACCTACTTCAGAGAGGTTTTGCTGAGAGTGAGTTTTGTATACTCATGGCAGAGAAAATACATTTACAAGACACATGACAAAAATAACAGCAAAGCAACTCAGTACATTTCCTTAGGTTTTATTACTTCATTTTATGAGACCTTGTACTTTTCCTCTATATTTTTTTTGATCCTACTATTATGCTCTTATGAGGACACACAGACACACTCACTCGTCTTTGTTGTCTTTATCTTTTTGATGTTTCCTCTTTCATAAAGCACACTGAAACTGTATTATATAGATTTTTTTTAGAGACTTTTTGGGCACCGTGATGCACAATAATTTAAAGTATCCCAACCACCGTTCCTTTTTCTCTCTGAACTGCCAAATCTAAATCTAAATCCACACCCCGTGCTGTTCAATTTGATTAATCTAAGTCAGTTTTTCCACATTGTCGCCAAAAAGACCTATCAATGAAACTGTGGCGCCCCCATGTTGTACTGACTTATAATTTCTTGAACAATCACTTACGAAATACACAACAAAATAATCTAATCATATTTTATTTATATAATTTGAACACAACCCATACGTTGAACAATCTTCAGTTTGGAGCTGCACTAACAGAATGTTTACAATAAAATCACACAGCAGCAAGGATCCATGTCAGTTGCGTTTTGAGACATTGTGTGACATGAACATTCTGGATTCACTGTACGAGTAGGAAGAAATTCTACAAACAAATGCAAAAGGAAGTCTTTTCTTCTTTGATCTGTGAAATCCCACCAACCATCAGACAGTTAGAGGGTGTATGGGTGGTAATGATATTTGAGATAACCGTTCCCGCTGAGATCAAGGATGATTTATAGTTTTTCTCAACACTGGACTTGTGCTACTTTTTGCTCTGTTTGAGGTGCCTGACGGGAGAATGAGAGAACAACTCCATAAGCATGTGGTACCCTGGTTCAGAGCGCCATCTACTGTTTCATGGAAGCACACAATAGTTGATAACATTATGTATATCTGATAATCAAATAGAGTAAATGTATTATGTGGGGAAATAATAAGTGTGCGATATTGTTACAGAATTTGTGGCTGACAGCTTGTCAGAAACCAATCAGGATGCTGGACGGAAATCTTTAAAATCCAAGAATAGTGGTTTATCTCCCCAAAGGAAATTGTCAGGATTCATTTTAAGAAAAGTTGAAATCATATTTTGAACAATTGGATGGGAACTCTGATTTTAATATTGAATTTTGAACATGAATAAAAAACAAGAGGAAGAGGGAAAATACATGTGAAAACGGGACTTTTCCATTAAACGCTTCATTTACAGATTTAACACACTAGCCATAATAAATCTGTGTTTGGGAAACTAATTCAAGTGTGCAGTTCCCTATTTAGATTAATGGTGATTAGTTGGGACATAAAAAGAAAAATGAACAGTAATTCAGGTTGGTCCAATAAAAGTTCACAAAAAGTTATCATTCAAAAAGTCATCCCACTTTGATATCATCGATGTGCTCTTTGCATGATGATGATTTTGATTATGTGTGGAATGAATACATGAATGAATTAACAACTTTACTGGCTGACAAAGGGAAATCTAAATTAAATTAAATTAAGCATTTCTCTCTTCTGCATTATTAGGTATCACCAGCTTTGAGATTGTGTGTAGTGTTTCATTCTACCCTGAATAAAAGAGTCATAAATCCCCAAATATTTGTGACTTGTCATTTTTGGCACAAAAATGACCAAATATTATGACACTAGCACAAAATATCAACTATCAGTAGCGACCTGCACGACATCCTGGATGAAGCTGTTGATGAAAGCTACTGTAAGCCTTTCTGTGCTCACAATACTCACAACTGAGCCTGCAGATAAGAGTCAACAGTAGTCATTGAAGAGGAGATCGTCTCCATCACAAGACCTGTTCTAAAGAGACAATTCTGACATTGCACCAGTGGAATCATTTTCCGTTGTCACAGGAGCTCTGACTGGTGATGACCACTCCTTCTCCTCTTATTTCGGCCGCAACAGGGAAAAATAAATCACATTAACAGGGCCAAACGACACTTGAGTTCCTTAGAAGTCTGCTGCATTCACACTTTGCTGTGATTACAAACACTATCAATCTATCCCAATCCCATCGTGACCTTCTGAGATCCACAGGTAGGTCATTACGATTTTGTGTGGAAATTTTGGTTACCAAGCGTCGCCATCACATGGGAGAAAAAGTCTGTACGACCGAGAGGAGATAAGTGTCTCATAAAGAATGAAGGGAACAAGGTGTCCTGGACTGGTCTCTGTCTCTCTCTTTCTTTTTCTGTGTAAACACTCCTCCAGTCATCTTGTGCAATTTTTATTTCTGCAGCTCCTGTGGTGCACTAAAGGTCTCGTACACGTTGGCTGCAAACTCCTTCACCTGGTCGTTCAACAACAAATCCTGAAAAGAGTGAAAGAGATGAGCCTTTGTAATTGAAGCATTTTGAGGTTGGCCTATTGAATTTGTGTTCTTTTGATGGAAAAATATGGAACATGGAAATACTAACAAGTCGAGGTCAGCCCATCATTCCGACGGAGATTGATTCTATTTTATCACAGCCATAAAAAGTAATGAAGTAGAAATACTTCAGTACAGTCGTTAATTCATTTGAAAAAATATTTATACTCTACCTCGTTTACTTAACTACATATCTGAAGGAAGATCTACAGTGTAACATCACTACTTTTGTCAAAACGGTTCCTTATTTGCTGGGCTGAGTGCTTCCAGTATGTGCCTGTATTTACTTGAAGTTGTACACATAAATGTGAAGGTCAAACTGAACACTGCATAGAGCAGTCATGACAGCCAAACTCATTAAATGTGCTCTCCAAAGTTTGAGCTCATGTTTAAATAAAGTTTGAAAAGCTTCATTGACTTAAAGAGCCATTATAAAAGAGAGATATCTGTACTTTTACTCAAGTATAACTTGGAGGTATTTGATCCATCACTGTTTTGCCATGCTGTTCTGAAGAGAAGAAAATGTTTGTGACTGAACTGAGCTCTCACCTGAACAAAGTGGCTGGGGGTCTCACTGCAGATGGTGTTGATCTGACCGTTGATGATGGGAATGATCTTCGCCAGCGGCAGACTGACAGCAGACAGGCTGGACGGACAGAAAGACATCCAGTCACTTGCAGGCCAATTCCATACAGAATGCATAATTTGTGACACACAATGTTACATCTAGATAATTTGCTTACAAACAAACTCCTTTATTTACCATGACACACTAGGTGAAATAAACAAACACAATCATACTAATGGTTGTTATGTAAAAAATACACCAACCATAGCACGCCTATGATTGTATTGTGTGTACATACATACAATGACAATTCTTACTGGTAAGCAGACATGTCAGTTCAGTAATTCACCTATCAGTAGCAGAGCTGGGCATTGTATCACCGAGCGGTGGGCGAAAGAACTCCGCCAGGTTGTCGAGGAGACGAGAGAAGCCCCGGTTTAGACAGGCACTGAGAACAGTGGTGAAGTCTGGGCTGAATTAAAAAAATGCATTAGAATCACAGGAAATATATATATATATATACACATCAAGTGAAGACAACACACACACACAGAGGTAGAGTGTTTACCTTTCCAACATGTCTCTAGTTTCATTCAACAGTCTGATGGTCATTACATCATTCTCTGTCAGCCCACATGCCTGAAGGAAAGGCACATCTGTGTTAAATATGCAGAGGCATCTCATGGGCACTTTTATTTCTAATCCGCTGAAAAACAAAACACCTGGTCGGCGAGTGTGTTCTCTTCGTCTGCCAGCATGTACCAGGACAGAGGCCGCTCGGATCCCGACTCCACCTCCGCTCTGATCCAGTTCAGCTGCTGCTCCAGCTCCAGCAGGGACAGGTTCTGCTTCAGAGACATCCTGATACAAACACAATGTCATCAGATGAAGTCCGACCTCGAAGCCGATAATTACACATTTTTAAAAGTGATATCTGCAATGGTACTTTTGCTTCGATACACGTCCTGCACAACTTCTTCATTTTAAACAATAAATTGAGATTTGTAGGTATTCATAGTTAGAGATTAACTATGAATATAAAAAATTAGTTACCAGATGATGGTTTTTCAATGCCCTGTAGTGTTGATGCTTTTGGAAAACTTAAGTCTTTATTTGTCTTTTGTATTTTCACTAAATTTATTGTCTGCATTTCACCCAATCTAACTATGAAAAGAGGCGGGCAGCCGTTGAACTCAAGACCTTTTCGCTGTGAGGACACAGCTGGGACCAGTTTTTTTTTTAAATTGTTTGTATTTGGTTGGTACTACCCAGTCAAAACACAAGCAAACAAAAATAAATTGAAACACACCCTCCCAGTGAGTTCTGTACTGCTCTTTTCACCAAAGTCATCATCTCTGTCAAACCTAGAGAAAGAGACAGAGAGACAGCCAAACAATGGTAAGTGTACAGTGCTTGTTTGTGTGCGTGCATGTGTGTGCGTGCATGTGAGTGAGTGAGCGCGTGTGTGCGCGCGTTTGTGTATGTCTTACCATCTCCTAGCAGATGTTGGATACTGGACAGGTATTGTTGTTGAACATCGGGAGGAGCCAGAGGAGTCTGACAAGAGCAAACACACTTCTTTGAGCAAGCAACTGGTAAAAATCAACCTTTAGTAAATTTTTGGTTCTCACCCTCTCTCTCTCTCAAACACACACACACACACACAAACAAACAAACAAAGGCAGCATTGCTCACTGTTGCGTTATTGTTCACAGAGTTGTCCAGGTACAGATATCCTCCAATAATGTTAAGCTGGACTCTCAGTAGAACAACCAGCATGCAGGTGCTGATCACTGCCACGATAGTGCGAGTGAAGCCTGAACAAGACAAGAGGCTCCATGTGCTTAGGACCAAACATTTCATTTGCTTGCTTGGTAAAACTAAAACTCATTCCTGCGACATAAAGTTCCTGCAGGTATTCGATGAAAACATCCAGCTCAGTACTGTAAATTTAAAACAATTTAAGTTGCATTGTGTGTCCCAAGAGTCTATTTGAAATTAGACAAGCTGTATGAGCAAGATGTTTTCATGACACGACCACGTGCATCAAGAGACTTACTGATGATCTTCAAGTCTTCCCATATTTCCAGTTTGTTGGCCGGTCTGTAGGATGTGAGAAGAAGGTTACATTGTGGTCAAGGGCGGATTAACTATGTTAACTATTTGTTCAGACGTTGACATACGAGCGTGGTTTTCATGGACAGAAAGAAAATCTTTGTGTAAGTGAAACTCTACATCATCCATTGAATTTAACAGTAAAACAGGCTGCTACTCACTTGGCTTTGAGTAGTGAAGTTAGGTTTTCAGAGTTGAGCTGGTTTATGATGGCCTCTCTCAATGACGGGAGCATGGACAACACTGTAACACACACACACACACACACGCTTCCTCACTCAATCACTATTTGCTAAATAGCTTAAAATCTTTAGCACACAAGAGGGTGTGGTTTAAATTTGCCTGAACAGCAAAAAATGATTTATCGCTGATCACATTTTCATAAATCAAACCACAAGATAAACTACACCTGACTGTAGTCCTGAGTGTTCTGATCCTGAGTCAGCACGGACTCAGCTCTATGTGGAAATGCAGCTGCACTGCGCTGAAACGGGTCTAAAAACAGGCTGAAATGCTGCATAGTGAACCAACAGCATCTTTGGTCTTACTCCTAATAATGACAGACTCTATTTTGAAAATGAAAGTACTTGTACTTATACTATGAGGCAATTCATGAGCATCTACTTAGATTTATGTATCATATTTTTGTTTTGAAGAAACATGCAGCCAAACACAGCGAATACAAAATCAATGATTTAATAACAAAATAAAATCTTCCTAACTTTTATTCCTTTTATTTGGGAAGTCAGTCACATATACAATCACTATGATGGCAGCAATGTTTAAATGCACACTGACAGTAGCCGTACACAGCATGTATGTCAAGTGTCAAGTGTCTAGTGTCTACCTGTCATGTTGCATGTCCTCTGGTTGCTCTCAAAGTGAAACTGCCGCCTAGCCTGAGCGATGTACTCTGCGGCCTCCTTCTCCTGGAGCTCCCGCATCTTCTTCTGGGCATATTTACCCAGGAAGTACACTCCTAATTAAAACAAAAAGGTGAAATTCTAAAAGGAAGCTCTATGAAAATATTTAATTCATAACCACAGTCAAGATAGTATCTTGAATACATGTAAAATACAAGAAGCAAATTGTGACTCATTTAAAGTACAGTAGGAAAAAGAGATACTGTTTCCGAGTATGAAACGCTGTGCCAATATCCATAACTGTCAAATGAAGATTACTTTATGTATTATTAAATTTACGTCATAAGAAAGTATCTATGGATCGTGTTAAGTCATCAAATGTGGTATCCGTGTAAAACAAAATGCAGCGTTGACTTCACTTGGATTTATTTTTTTGTAAATTAGTTCTTCCTATTTACACACTGTGGGCTGTAGTTTGTGTGGTCTCATGCAGTAGGTAATACCACTTAATGGCGAAGACGGAAGCCCAATAAGAATGCACTTCGGTAGGTTCACAAAAACTCTCTGGATTAATTTCACGACGCGTACAGTTTATCGGCAGGAGAATGAAAAAAATAGAGATTTCCTTGGATTATTTGACAGTTTGAGGGAAGCTAAAGCTAACTTACCTCCAACTACAGCTCCAGCGAAAAAAAACTTCCTTTTATGACGTTTTACAAAATTCCAGGCAGACGAAAACATCCTCAAACAACTATAGCTTCACCAGCTAAAATAACAATAACGCACCGTGGATGTTAACTTGTTGCTGAATGTTTTACGGGCATGTTGCTTGTCCGACGAGTTTCAATTCAATGCTAATTGCTGAAAACCACGCAGGCAATGCAGGAAGTATCGCGTGAACTCAGCCATCGAATGGTCCGACCAATATTATCGTCCCTCTGCGGCGGTTGAACGTGTTACGGACGCACACACTAGAATCTTCAAATCAATCGTAAACACAAATAAAGAAGTAAAACCTTTTTGTATTTACACGTAACATCATTTTAGTAACCTGAATCTGATATATCGTCGCTATGAAACCAGAGAAGGAGGCCAGTGACGCTGAGAAAAGCGTCTTTCCGAGTGAAGAGGACATCCATAAGTGGATGACCAGAGCTTTTGACATGGTAGGTAAAATTTATGGGAGCAAACAAACTAATTAATTTAATCTGTCATATATAACAAAACCACGATATAGATTATAAAAATCACCTTCACTTTAATTAAAAACATGGATAAGCGGCAACCTATAGATAATGATTGGATGGAGGGTCTTTTATTTGTTGATTTATAGTTTCAGTTAAAATTTAAAGAGTTTCTTTGTTTAATTGTATCTAAAGTCTAAAATGTGTGTATACATCATCTAACCCAGTTAAATTGGCAACACTTGCAATGCAGTTCAATAACATTTCTCGTGAAATTATGGTTAAAAAAACGTTCTTTTTAAAGGTATGCCATGTTTAATTTCCCTGAAAATTCTCTCTATTCTTTATGCGTTTAGTATCACCCAAAATGTATCCCGATGTATTTGGTATCATTGGAAAGTAAAGATTTGTAAACATGGACACATTGTTGCTTATCTTTGAGTGTAACAGGTTAACATGAAAAAGATAATTTTGTAAACACGTGATTTTAAAATAATTTATCAATTAATTAACTAATTAGATTTCACTGGTACTCTTATGTGAAATATCCGGCTAACAATAGTCCACTGTCATCTTTCTTGCTCTCTGTGTGTCCATGCTGAATGATGGTAAACCTGTCACTGCAGGCTAAAGATGCACTGGAGAACGGAGAGGTGCCTGTGGGGTGTTTGATGGTCTACAACAATGAAGTGGTGGGCAGAGGAAGGAATGAGGTCAACGAGACCAAAAATGTAAGAAAATGCCCCTGCAGTTTTCTGCTATTTGCTTAGGAGAGGAACATGATGTCTAAACAAAAAATTCAACCAGATGGAAATTTTATACATTTAGTAAAATGTGGTGTTTGTAAAATTACCAACTGCACAGTGCCACTTCAGTGAAATTACAACCAGAAGACTATACTTTCTTTCTATTTTGTTGCAGAGGGACATTTGTACTGTGTTTGTGTACTTGTTTGTGCTAATTGGCATTAGAACAATGAGAAAACAGCATGTAAGCTGAATATAACATTTCTCTCTCACTCTTTCTGTTGGTGTGTGTATTTGTCAAAGGCAACTCGCCACGCTGAGATGGTGGCCCTGGACCAGCTCCTGGAGTGGTGTCATAAAAGCAGCTTGGATGTGCGGAGTGTGTGTGAGCAAACAACACTGTATGTGACTGTGGAGCCATGCATCATGTGTGGTGCAGCTCTTCGTCTGCTAAGTATCCTTCACAGCCTGTATGTGTGCTTGTATGTGTTTGTCCAAACTGTGTATTGTGCCATAACTGACAAACAGATATCCCAGTGGTCGTGTACGGCTGCAGGAACGAGCGGTTTGGTGGCTGCGGCTCAGTGCTGGACATCTCCTCTGACAGTTTACCACAGACTGGGACGCCATTCAGGGTCTGAGTCTTTGCTTTTTTGGCAAATTTGTTTGAAGAGTTGGTAGCTGGGCTTTTTCTGTTGTCTCTCCATAAACACAAAAATAACGGCACAACAGTCAAGTCTTTTCCAATAACATGTACGTCACGGCAATGATCAAACTTTTTAATTTATGTGGGACAGGTTTGAATTTTTCTGTAAAATATCAGAACTGAGTTGGGCATGTGTGTTAATGTGTGTATGTCTAGTGTGTTTCCGGCCACAGAGCAGAGGAGGCTGTAGAGATGCTGAAGACATTCTACAAGCAGGAGAATCCTAATGGTGAGGAGCAATCATTTGCAAACGATATTTTTGTCCTCCCCTTTCCCTTTGGTTGTTCTCTTCTTTTGTCTCAATCATCCTTCATTTTATTAATAGTACTATTTTCTGTTTCAGCCCCCAAACCCAAAACCAGGAAAGAATGAGATTGCCAGATGATATCACTGACTGTGTTCATATTTTACGTTGTTTGTATTGCATTTAAATTTGAGGAATATTTAATAAATAATTTTCTGAAAACCTGGTTTCTCAATGTAGACATCATCTTAAATGTGATCGTGCTGAAACCCGTGTACCATTATGTATGTGTGCACAGTGTGTTGTATTATTATGGACATGTCCAGGCCATCTAACTGTGAAAAGGTGATGAAAGAACATTGTTAGGTGCTGTATTATTTCCTACTACTACTATTTTTCTGTCAGTGTCTCCAGTTATCTCTTAAACATGACAGTAATGAGTCCTCATTGTTGAGTAGTGTCACTCACTTGCTTTAGTCCTGATTATGTATTGAAGAGATAAAAGATTACCATTTTAAAATGTATATTCCAAGTGCAAGCAAAAACAAATCTAGGTGAAATAATAGAAAACTGGGGGGGAGGGACATTTAAGTTGAATCACTGACTTGAACTGAGCCCTCACCAAGTAAAGCAGACACATGTACCACAACTGAAAAGATCAGAGCATCTTTTTTTAAAAATCAAAGCACATCTGAATCACATGCCAGCCTGCAGTTCCTCTGAATTCATTAGAATGTAAAAATATGTTAATTAATGCAGAGCAGAACATTACAGCGTGTTTTAATGTGTCACCTCAGAGTGGAGCAGCTGATGTGTTAATGAAGAGATGCCGTGTAAGCACACTCACAAATAGTACAGACTTAGCTGTTCAGTGTTAATGAAGTGTCATGTCAAACTCTTGACAATCTCACACACACACACACACACACACACACATACTCAGCATGACAAAATAAGCAGCTTTTTATGGTTTCACAACTAAAAGGTCTACGAAAAATAAGGAGTGGACAGGAGGGAGTTGTTTGTTAAGGGAGGAGAAGACATGTGAGCTGACAGGTGAGTTGGTGGATGTTAGGATATTTTTGTGTTGTAAGAGTTGTGTTGACATGTCAGGTTGTCCGGTTGGGCTCCTCCTGTGTCTCAGCAGAGTTTGGTCCTGTGCACTACGGTATAAAAAGACCTTACGTTTTAGCATTGAACTGATGAACATGAAATACTTTCCACTCAAAATTTATTTGTCAACACATATTGTTGATCACAAGCAGCATGACATTAATAGAGATGATCTGTACCAGGAATAATTTACATTTTAAACAAAAACAAACTTTCCAACCTATGTAAGGATTCCGTTATGTGGTGTTTGTTTTGTGTGTTTCCATTTGTGTATGTATGTATGTATGTATGTACGTTATATGAGCTTCATCAGCTCAGTGTTTAACTAGAAAAAGAAAAGGAAAACAAGTATCCTAGTTCTATAGAGGTCGCTTGTTTTCTTGTTTTTGTGCTGTCCGGTGTGGGCGGGGCAAAACCGTTCTCTTGCGTCTGACCAGGGCAGGAGGTTTACACAGGCCGATTCCTTCTCCTCCTCTTGCACAGCAAGATGGGAGATCATTCAGCTTTGATCTTGTCTGGGAAAGACAAACAAAAAGTAGAATAAGGGAGGGATGAGAGAGGGAAGAAATGTAAGTCAGTCGATCAGTGATTAGTATTTAATGACTGTGCTCAATTGGTTTTAAGATTCGTCACATGCAACAAGAGCGATATAAACCCCTTGAAAAATACAAGATAAAAAGTTTGATGGTTTCCTCTTGCTCTATTTCTAGGACGATACATTTTTGTTTTGATTCAAATATTTTAAAACACATTCTACTTTATCTGTCAACAACGATCTTGGCTAGTGGAAATTCAGAATGCCTGGTAACTTTAAATTGTAGCAGTCACTTTGCTAGCCATGATTGAAAAGTTAATTCCAAGGTGTGTGTGAGTAGGAGGTAATATATGTGAAAGTACTACTGGAGACCAAGTCACACAAACACACATACTTTCTCTCTCGTGTGGGTGGAATGCTACCTGCTGACCTGGTGAGCAGATGGATAATAACGAGAGAAAGTGTGTGAGCTAGGGAGAGAGGCGGCTGTCTGGCAGATGCTTGATCGTGTTCTCTCTTGGTTTCTTTCAACATTTCTGCTTTTTTTCAGTCAGTAAATCCGTGGACGTTTACTATTATCAGTTATTAGTGAGAACAGACCGTCAGACATTAATCAATATGCCAGACTGCTGAGCAAGCATGCAGGTCATTCATGGGTACAAATCAAGTTTTGAGTACAAAATCCTGATTTCGTGCACTCACAGAAATCTGCTCTCATTTTTTCTCCAGATGTGGTAGCATATGCTGAGGATTTGAGAACGAGAGGCCAATGCTTATCTGCCAATAGGCTTAAACAAAATGAGCCCATAGCTGGCTGATAGATGAGCGTTGGCCAACTGCCTCTGTTTTATTCACATACTAATCATATGCTGTGAACACCTGGTGAGTATACCTGGTGCTCTTCTTATGCTCACTACTTTGTTAGTTGACTAAATTAAGTCAATTTAGCATCACTTTTCAGCAAAATCGTGTATTCTAAAGCCATATATTTGACATCACAGTCTCTCACTGCATCAAACCATTTTGAGAATAATAATAATAATAATAAAAGCATTGATTTCTACAGCACAATTTGAGTACAATTAACATATAGTGAACTTTCTCAAGCACAAAATTCAACATATTAACATCACAACTAATAGAAAAGCCGCTGCTGGTCTTCTATATGGTCTGACATGTATCGACTTCAGTTTAGTTTCCAGTTTTCTATTGTTGAATAACTGACTTCTTTTGCAATTACAGTAGATAAAAGTTATTGTTGCCAGTTTTTAGCTCTGAACTACTTTATTATGGTCTTTCAAATTCACGTTCTCAGGTCTTGATGAGGACCAGAAAATGTGTATCTAGTATTTTGCTCCCTTATTTACAATAATTTCCCTTTGTCACTGGTTATTTCCTACAGTTTTGGAAGTTGTGCGTTGCCTTCAGCCTGTGTGTTCTGAGCAGATGTATATCTCAACAGTCTTCCATGCCAAACACAGGCGGTTTAGGATTTTTTTTCACTAGTTTGAGGAAAAACCTAGTGTCATTGTCTTTGTTATGGTAGATGTGTTTCATGCCTGACGGTGTACCTGTATGAGGTTGGTCCCAGATGTAGCTGTTGAGAATTTCCCCAAGCGTGTAGAGGACAGACAGCACTACGGTCATAGCACTGAAGAAGAGGACTCGAGCCAATGGGCTGAGGCGCTCCAACACTGGGTACGCCCAGACACCTGTCACCTGGTGCACCCAACAAGTCCTTGGTGGATGGAATTAACAGAATTAAATCTTTCAACACCACTAAAACAAGTGAAATTCATAGTTTATCTATCCTACACCAATCAATAAACTAACATAATTTTTGTACATTTCATTTAAACTAAAAAACAGCTTCATTAGACCATTATTCTAAACTGACAAATAACGGTGTATGGCTTTAGGAAACCAGAAAGGTTGGCTACCAAAGGATGTATGCTATGCTGAAACAGCACACTGCTGCTAGACCCCACCGCCTGCTGGGATATCGATGGTGGGTGGTCCGCATCTCAATGATGATGAAAGGAAGAACAGTGGTGTGCTGAGAGAGCAAGAAAGACAGGCAGAGGGAAGAAATGGGGAGAGATGAGCAAAAACAATAATAAAAAAATATTCATATACAGGTATATATACATATATACACAATTTCAAATAAACCTTTCAAAAACCCAGATGAAAACAGATACAATGATGCAGTCAGTTCCAAATGTCATTATGTATATCATGATAACTCCTATTTAATTTATTAGTGTATTTGTTGCTAACATAAACACAGACAAAAGTAAACATTTAATAGAAGTCATTATAAGAAACAGAAAACTTAGTATATACCCATTAAGATATACTGTATGTGTGTTGCAGACAGAAGAGTCAAATGACCTTTAACTTTACAGCCTGTTTGAAAATGCAATCAGTGATTCAGTCCCACAATAATTTACAAGTGTGTGCTGATCCACAAGCCAGTGCTGAAGATAACCTCGTAGGTGAAGTACCATTTTGATTCACTAGGGGATGCACACATAACACACAATGTTACACGAGTGGCGATGCGGAGGCTTGTTGTTTGACACTGTTGCCTCACGGCAAGAAGGTCCTGGATTTCAGTCCCAGACTAACCCGGGTCCCTTCTGATGGGAGTTTGCACGTTCTCCCTATGTGTGAGAGGGTATTCCTCCAAAGACATGCTGCTTAGGTGAATTGAAGCATCTAAATCAACCATAGGTGTGAATGGGAGAGTGACTCAGTTTTCTATTTCTGTGAAAGCCCCGCAATTTCGCCTAATGATCATGGATGGATGGACAACAGAACAGGAGTTAAGAGACCTCTTACCTCATTTGCACTCTCAGAAATGTGTGTGAGTGTGAGAGGGTGTGCAAGTTTGTCACACCACTGAGCTCCAGCAGTGGAGGCATAGCCTCTTCACCAAATGGTGAGAAGAAACAACCACTGGGATCATTCCAAAATCCCTCAGTCAATTATTCACAGATATGATGGTTTGATTTGGTGGATGTGAGGCGATGCCATGGGCTACAGAAGGGTAAATGTGGGCACGATAGTAGGACAGATTCACAGTAGAGTCTCTCTTAATCCAGTTTGTTCTGTATTGGTTTTTGTCAAAGAAATAAATAACACACCAATTTGTGATTATTCCTAAATGTGGAATTCTAATACATTTTTATTTAATTGGTTCAAACAAACACCCTCTCAAGTACATGATGTGCAAATTACAATGTACAGAACGAATATCTTACTCACTGGACTGGACATTGGATTCTCTTAAATTAGCATCTTTACACTGAATAGATTATTATGGAAAACAAGGCCCGTGGCAATTAAAAGGTTTGGAAAAATGCAGCATGCTTTTGCTGAATATGGAGGATACCTCTGGTATATTCTCAGCAGCAATCAGTATCCCATATTCCATTGTGCACAGGTCAATTGTTAAAAAAAACATTTAGATTAGCCTTATAATCAAACTTGTAAGGTTGGGAAAATGGCCACATCATTTTAGTTCTTTTTGTTCAGTAAAGTCATCATTCCCCGGCTAATACTGTTGTGAAGATGAGTGAAATGGAAAGATTTATCAATATGGTCAGCAGCATGTTGGTAGGTTATTTCAGGACAACAGCCTGTTTTGTTGATATATCTTCCATTAAGATGGCACACTTTGCCAGTTGTCCATCGCGTGTTCAAATGTTGCAGCTCTATAAATCCTGATGTGGGGGCGTTTTTATAGTTTCCTTCTGGCATAGTAGTTCAAGCACAATAATAATGGTCATAAGGTTAAAAACAAAAATATATTTATCCTTTACAAATGTACATTATCGTGATTATAATTTGTGTTTATGGCTTTAAATAAAACAACAATAATCCCCAATGTACCACTGACACTAAGTAGGTTTGATGGGTCACTCCTGCTTTGAAGAGCTGAGAGGATTTTATCTGTCTTCCACTCGGTGTCTCATGATGGTCCCAGATGCTGTTTTATAGGCTTTTCCAGCCAGATGACAATAAAAGCCTGGGGGAAAACACTGAATACTCATAAAATTTGGCATGATAGTTTCCAAATATAGAGAACATCCGGAGTGTTTTTTTTGTTTTTTTTTGTAATTTAATTTATTCATGAGGAAGTTATGCATTTCTGACGAGTGATTCTCTTTTGTTTCCAACCAAGGAGGAAGCCTGCATATCAAATGTCTCTCAGGGTGCCCTCTGGTGTCATATTCGAGACGCAAGTATGTGCAAATTAACAGTCATGTCTCAAAGCTCAGAGGGGGACAGCATAGTGATGTTTCTCTCCTGGGGTCTGAAATACTAGGTTTCCCTCCCATCATTATACTAGACACACACACACACACACACAAAATGTCCTGACACTGCACTTTTACCCAGTGTGCCTCTCTGGAATTCCAAACTCCTGGTCATGTTTAAGTTTAGGTTTTGTTGAGAGGACTCAACGCTGGTAAATAATACTCCCTTTATTCTCCCTGCCCCTCTATCTGTTTTTGTTTCTATGTCTCCCTCCCTCTCTTTTTTGTCCTCCCCTTCACTGAATCTCTCGCAGTCCCCCAAAGGTTTGCGGTTTCGATGAAGCATCCAGCTTCTGCCTTTGTGGAAAATACACCCTCTTCTAGAAACAGCGGTGGTTTGATCCCGTGGTCTGGGTTTAAAAATGGGACAAACCATTTCACACACAAATACACAGCTGGGGGTAAGTGCACACGGTCAAACATCTCCCAGCGCCAACAAATTAAAGCTGAGACAACTGAAGTAAGTTTACACTGCCATGTTTTGAGAAGCAGCGATATGACTTGCGAGTTTAAACTATAAATCCCAAATCAGCTGAGAAACACTAGCATTTAAAACAAAAACCTCTCCCTCCCTCCTTCATAAATGTCGTCAACTAGCCCTTGAGCAAGGCACAAACCCTAGTGAGCTATTTGTGCAATCTTACTTTTCACATGGCCATTTGTTTGAGAATGCAATGGCAATTTTTTTTCTGATGGATTATAGATTAGAAAAAAAAATGTTTATTTCTAGAAAATGCTTTTCTTGGCATTCCCACTTCATTATGATAGGTACAGTAGAGAGTTAGACCAGGCAGAGAGAGCGGTTGACATGCAGCAAAGGGCAGAGGTTGGAAACGAACCTGCACCAGTGCGGTAAGACGTATGAGCTCTACCAGGTGAACCATCGGGGCACCCCAGAAAATGCCTCTCTACTTGATTTCCACGTAATCTATTTGTGGCGTTTGCTTCACGCTTGCTATTTCCCATGCCTTATTTATCCAGACATGTTTTGCATTTCAGTGATTTCAGATACTGCCAGAAAAAAAGTAAAGGCAATTTCTCAATTTCACACAAGAGACTTGGGCGTCCCGGTGGCTCACCTGGTAAAGCGCATTATTGTTTTCATTAATGTGTTGATGTGGATTATTCTGCTTGTAGCTGTTACCATAAGCTGTGATGTTGACATGATAAACAAATCAAACGCACAGTGAAAACGACAGAATTAGAGCAGGCATTAGAAGATTAAAGGGAGGTACAACATACCGGTTTGTATATTAGTTGAGTGTGTGCATTGCACGTGTGTCTAGATGCTCTGAAACTTGACAGTAATTCACCAGATGTGAACAAACTGAACTGAACTAACTGAACTTTAGTCAATAACAACGAGAGAGAGAGGATGAATGAGTGAGTGTGACAGTGAGAGAGAGAGAGAGAGAGAGAGAGAGAGAATGTGTGTGTGTGTGTGTGTGTGTGTGTGTTTGTGTGTGTGTGTGTGTGTGTCAGATCAGGTCATTCTAGTCAGACGATAATACTCTGTTGCTAGGAGAACAACACACCACTGCGGATGTGTATATGTGAGTGTGGCTGACTGAACTGCCAGAAAAAAAGGATATCACACACTCATACATACTGACACACTCCCACACATTGGTTTTTTTCTGTACTTGGGAGGACACATTGGCTTAAACGTATTCCATGGAGTTGGATATTGGGTTTACTCAAGTATTAACAATGAATGACCAATTTAATTACTCCATTGACAGCCTGTAAGTACTATTTACCCATAATATTCACTGATCATGATGTGTTACATTTCTAGTGCAACCACACCGTTAAAACCAAAATCCACAGTCCCCATTTTGTGCAAAGGATCAAGGAACGCGTGTTGGGCTATAATCATGAAATATCGTTCTGTGGCTGAGGGATTCTTCCATCTAGCCCTGTGTCGACATTGTTGCAACAAAGATTAGGAACAGAAATGTTGCTATCTGGAGCATAGCATGGAAATGTACACACATGCATGCACAAACACTCTGCACTGCACCTACACACTCATTCTCGTTATATTACTTAATTGCAATGACTTGATAAAAGGAAGTCATTTACCCCTCCTTCTTCCAATGGGATCTGTAACACAGTTGCCATGGAATCCAGTACAAATAAATAACAATGATACCATGGAATATCACAAAATATTTACAACCAGACTGGATGGACACACACACGAGCACGCATGCACACACACACACACACATACACACACACACACCCACACACACCCACACCCACAGTAATGTTCTGGTTGTTTTGGTCCTTGGCGACACAAATATAGCAACTACTCAGCTATTACATCATCTTCTGAGTACGGGAAACGACACACTATGCAAACATGAATGCACACAGACACACACACAAACATACAGTCTTTGTCCTATAATCCCTTACAAATCAAGAGCTGTAATTGGGCAGTCAACTCAGATAATATACTGGCACTATGTTGATGCTCTGTTGTGTTGTTGGGTGTGTGTGTGTGTGTGGACAGTACTCTGACAGAGGGAAGTACAATGAGCAGGTTTTGCATATTGCAGAGGGCTGGAAAATTTTCGGATTAACATCTGATGGCTGATTTGAACACATAAAACGTTGCAGGTATTATCTGTGTGTTAATGGCTGTCTGAACATAAGATTATACCTGCTTCCTCTAGATGGCAAATCAAGGTCTGCAACTCGCCACAGACTCTAATCTATTCCCTTACCAGCTTTTGCCACCATTCATCTAGTACTTAATGAAGGTTATGATTCAATGATGCTAGTGCTGATACAAGTAGTCATTAACTGACATACTAGAGAAATAATGGCTTCAGCAGCTGTTAGGACCAGACAGTTATTTCATGTTTGGTGTTAATGTCAATGCAAAGAGCTTAACTCACCATGCCGTGGTTCAGCCACTGAGGAATGAAGCTGTCCAGTAGTCTGGGGTAGACCAGGTCTCTATCATACAGATAGAGACTCCAGAACAGAGAGACCACAAACTGGAGGGGACAGAGGGAGAGACAGATAAAATTAATAAAATGGAGAACAATTCAGAGGATTCTTCTTTGTGGAGAATTTAGCTTGACATTTAATGGACTTGGAAGTATATAGAAGTAATGGGTACGGTTAAACTCTGCCTTGGTTACTGTGTAAGTTACTGTCTGACGTGTTTCGTATTGTGAACAATCAGTGCACTTCACATGGTGGGTGGAGTGGTGCATTTAAGACATGTATGAAAAACCAGCAACAATCTGGCAGCACTTTGCACTGAAGCTGGCAAACTCTGACAAAAACATTTTGACAGATTTAAAGCTCAGGGCTCATATTTTTTGGCATTTCTGCTTTATTATGATGGAACAGTAGAGAGACAAACAGAGAGGACAGGTGAGAGAGAGGATGACAAGCAGCCAAGGGCACAGGTTGGACTCAAACCTGTGCCACTGCAGCATGTGACATGTGCACCAGTAGGTTAGCCAGCAGGGAGCCTAGGCTTGTATGTTTGAGACGATCAGTTTTTCAATAACTGACTATCGTCCACTGCTGTCCATTCATTAAGTGTTTACTCCAGCTTATTCTGACACTCAGGTTTGTGACTTCAGCAGCAGTTATTCTCAGACAGATGACCGTGTGCTTGAGTAGGTGTGCATCGAACATACTTAGGAAATAAAACTGTAAAAAAAGTGTCATGTTTTCATTATTTCCCTTCTTTTTTTGGACGGTCGCTTAAATTGTCATCCTAACTCAGAACTCGACCTGAACGGTCAAAGTCTCTGCAGTCGAAAGGAGACACTGACATACATATCGTCAAGGTGTAAAACATCTTTAATCCAAGGACAATATAGGTGGCGCCATGATAAGCTGCTCAAGTCGCTTGCTGACACACTAGAGCGGGACAGATGCAAAAAGAGGCCAGCCGGCATGGACTTGAGGAAGACCACCACCTTAATTAAGGAAGGAGCCTGGCCCATGTCAACCAAAAGACCAAAGCCCAATCTGCTGACAATCAACGCGGGAAGGAGGCTGCGGTTCCTGGACATCGTATTGTGGTCAACCAAAGACTGGAAAATAATTCTGATTAAGCTGAGAGTGTCGTGGAAGGAGGGATGTGAAGAGGCCCACAAGAGAAAGACCCTGAAGCCCTGAGTTCATGAGTGCAGGGACAAGGGATGGCAGGCATAGCTGTTCCCCGTGGAGATCGGCTGCAGAGGTTTCCCAGCCAAATCAACTTGGCAGATGCTGTCAGCTCTGGGCCTGAACGAAAGGAGCAAGAAACAACCAGCTCGTAGGATGGGGAGGAGGCTGAGCGAGCCTCTTGCTGGATACGAAGTAGGCAAGAGGAGGAAAGCCGGAAGCCAGGAGCAGATGGGCAGTGATATGGCCACCGCTGCCTACCCACCAACTGGAGAGTGTTGTGATTGAGGGTCAAAACACTCTCCAGTTGGTGGGTCAGCTGAAGGTTGGGTACCACCCGATGACATCTGCTCCTGGCCGAGGGCTACGGTTATCTCATAGGGGAACTGGAGAATGCTTCCCAACAAGTCTATGTCACAAACATCAAATGTAAATTAGTGCAAACTAGATTACCAGAGGCAACGGCGGCTGCACTAGTCGCAGTTTTGGCCACGCCGCCATGCAGATTTAATTTCTGAATTGGTTTCCCTAAACATGCCCATCTCTATTGTTGAGGATGTTGAGTTTTACCTGTTAATGATGTATTTTAAACGCTTCATCAGAGCTCACGGATGGATAAATACACACCACAATTAGAGTAAAAAAATCCTCACCTAATGTAGTTCCAGCAGACAAGTTGGACCATTGCCAGACGATGTTTTTCTACAGGACAGGGGTGGAATTACCTTGCCGTCATCCGTGCTCCAGTTCAAGGCATCTGAACTTCCACTGTTGTACCCTGACTAGCATATTCTCCGTTTTCAATGGGCCAGCGATGGCAGGAAAAATACACGCGCAGGCATCCACGTGCACGCTCACACACACGCACACAATTTATATCACACATATCCTGTGTATATGCAATACATGCAAAAAGAGATGCGGTTTGTGGGTGATATTCACTGGGACACATGCACACACACACACACACACACATTACAACCTGAAGTACACACATGCATGCACACACACATACACGCACGTTCCATGTTTAGGTTTCCAGACAACTGTGGTGATAATTATGCCTATTGTACTTTGTGTAAGCTGAACTCTGTGCCCATTCCACACACGTGGCACCATGCCAGGTGACTGCTTCCACAGGTGTGTGTGTTGCAATCTAAAATGTGGTCGTGGTCCAACAGCCATTCAAGTACATCAATCATCTATAAATTTGTGTACGCAGTGTGTCTAGACTGTGCATGTGTGTGTGCGACACAAGCATGAGAGTAAAGTCTCTCAGAGATGTGAGGGATTAGACACTGTCTGAAGAAATAGAGGGACGACTTAACACTGTTTCCTCTGTTCTGTTCATTCACCACCAGCTACTCCTACACTGACAGACTACAGGCGGTCAACGCGGACATGTTAGCGTGTAACAATACTGATTGTGACCTGACGTTATATATAACGTGTGACAGTTGAGATTCTATCCCCTGCTCCTCCATTGCTAAGGTCCCTGAGCAAGACCCTGACAGAATAATAGAACTGCTCCCAACATGTAAGTGGGCCTAGCATGGTTACCTCAGCTGTTGGTTTGTAAATGTATGAATATGAGCCAAACTAAAAAAAAAAGAAAAAGAGCATTGAGTGGGAGAGGGAGAGAGAGAGAGAGACAGAGGAGATTATATTGCCAATGCATCAAGCATTTCATTCTTGTGAGCCAGGCCACTCCTTCCCCAGGCGTTTGCGTATGTGTGTGTGTGTGTGGGGGTTAAGTGTGCGTTAGTATGCCATGCATCCATATGCTCACCGCTCCGACAGGAAAAGCTAGGACAGCCATCATTAAGTCCCGCAGGCCAATCAGCTTCTTTAGCTGCCTCTCCTGCTCCATGCTGTCACCACCTTTAGTTAGCAAGCTGGACACATCAATCAGGACACACAGTCCGAAAAACACCGCCTGGAGCACCTATAGAGGGGGAGGACATTTTCAGATGACAAACACTTCACAGAGACAGAGAGAGTAACAGCTGAAAGATTTCTGAGGGAAGTCTCTAACCTTCCTGTACAGATGTGCGACAGCCTTTTACAAAGATGAAATATCAGTTTGTCAATGTCTGGCAAGGCATGAGATTCTGTCAAAAACACCCACTATAAATTCAATAATCTTCTCTCGTTTGTTGTCTGGAGGAAATTTCAGAGTTTTACATCATTTCAAATATTGCTTGTTGTTACATAGTAAATTGGATCGACTCAACGTCTGTTTTTCCAAAAGCACAAATCTGCTCCTAAACAAGGGTTGATCTAATTAAAAAGGAGCAGCGCTGTTGTAAAACTTGTTATATTGTGAACTCTTTTATAATACTATATATGGATATTGTCAACACACAACAAAAATGTTTCCTTTATTGAAAATTGATATCTATCCACAAAACATTGATTGGCAGATCATGAATTCCGCATGCTCAAAGAGCAGACTCCATCCCTGCGTAATGAAACACTCCCATACTGATGAATCTGACCTTCCCTATGTGACAGAGGCAGAGAAGATAGAGAGACAATGTACACACTCATCTCTCCTCTCCCATTGTGAGTATCAGATGTCACCCAGCGGGTGAACGGGGATCAGGGCATCAGGGGCATTTTTGCTTTTGGATGTCCATTTGCACGTCTATATGTATATAATTGTATTGATTGGATAGACTACTTTGTGTGTGTTGCTCATTATATACAGTGTGTGCATGTTGGCAGCTAGTGATGGGGCTCTGAGCATCTCATCCTCTCTGACATAAACACAATATGCCTGAGTGCAGTGGACCAGATTACTGACACCGCTGTTAACCCGGAGAATGATGGTATAATGTGGAAAATTTGACAGCTATTCTCTCTCTGTCTCTGACACAAGCACACACCCTGCTTCTCTCTTTCTCTCTCTCACACACACACTCCACATGTATAGCTCAATGGTTATTTAGACAGCATAAATATTATTTGCTTTTGAAGTAATTGATGTAAAGGCTGTAATAATTACATTCATTTTCATCTGTACCCACTTGATTTGTTTGCTTATCTACTTATTACTGAAAAAGACAGATTTTGCCAAAACTTGGTGGAAAAGCGTGGCATGGAAGAGCGAAAAACTGATGAACCTTTGGTGCTGAACCTAGTAGTTGGGGTGAGTCAGAGGACGAATGTCACCAGCACATCATTAAAACAAGACAAATTTTGTCTAGACTTGTTAAGACTGGGTGGAGGCGTGACCCTGTGACCTAGTTATTTTAGTGTCTCGTTATTACTATTAGTTCAAAGCTTATCTTCATAAACAATATAAATGTATGGTAACTATTTATTCTTTTAAATGCAAACATCACTGCTGAAAGACATAATGTAACTAACGACTTGACTAAAACAATGAACTTGTGTATTTAACTATGACTATGATTTTGTGTGACGGCATGAATGAAGTCGACATGCTGTGTCAACCACTTCTTAATTCAATTGGCATGCAACTGACTGGATTCTTTTAGCGAGAGAGCACATTGAATGTAGGGCTATGTGTAGTGTTGTCTTATAATTGTAGCAGCCATCAGTGTTCCTAATGAAATTTTATTTTGGATACCATCATTAACTTCGAGGGAAAAACCCTTCATGTCCACATTTAAAGAGGGAATTGGCTGAAGAGACCATTTGTTCAATTATAAACAAAAGCATCACCCCATCAAAGAAAAAAATGACAATTTAAAATGTGAAATGCAGAACTAGAAGGAGCCCAGTGCATACCTTCTTCCAAAGCTGAAAAGTTCTCCAAATTTCTTCTCCTAAGGAAACAAATTCTTGAATTCACCCCATTTGATCCAGATGCATGCTTCACTTATTTCTTTACGCAAAGTGTATCTTCCCATCAAGTTTCATTAAATATCTGTCAATAACTTTTTTAGATATCTTGTTAAGAAAAGTTGAAGATCTATCTAGTTACGGCTTCAAACATACACTTAACAGCACCATTGTGCGTCAATGCATGCCCATTTGATGACTATGTATCAACGCCGTGCACCTCACCAGCATCTCAACTTTGCATCAAGGAGATACTAAAAATGCGAAGCCACGTTTGGCTGACAAGGCTGAAAAAGATGCAAGAGGAGGCTGAAACATACACACAAATTATCCAATCTGTATGTGCTACTGTTTGGGTCTCTTTTTTTTTTGTTATTTGCACCTTGGTTTGCTATCATTTATTGCATATTCCAATATAGTCACTGTTACTCACTAGAACAATGCAGAATATTACATATATTTGCACATAAAAACCTTCATACTGAGACCCTTTGGCACAAATCTGCTAAATCTGCACAAATCATAAATGTATGCATGTGTATAGACCTAAGGGATCCAACAACTTAAGTTATAGACAAAAACATAAAAGCGGTGATTAAAACGTCAAAATTAGGGACAGAGTTAACAAAATTCACCAAGTTTTGCTGAAATTTCTCAATGCTTTATTAAGATACCCTGCTACTAGACAGAAGGACTAATAAAAACATATCATCCTTAATACAACAAATAACTAAATAAAATTCTAAATGGTGTGCACGCGCTACTTCATTCCAGACAGGAGAGAGAGATCAGGTGGGGGCGCGCTCTCTGTGTCCCGGATGTAGGAGTGCGTGGTGTTAGGTTCCATTCAACGACACAGCAGCTGTTCCGGTTCACCCGGTACTCGCTGATCAAAGCGGCGAGCCACGCTGCAGCCGGTTTAGGGTCTCTCCACATGACACGGCATAAAATGTCAACCTCAACACGCCCCC
>OMNV01010946.1:2021-16888 GCA_900303265.1 Brotula barbata | reverse complement strand
AGTCATATAACACGTGGCGATACACACCCCGATAGCCCCATTACTGCTGGAAGCACTCAGGTCCCTCCTAATCTCTCTCTCTCATTCACACACACACACACACACACACACACACACACACACACACACACACACACACACACCCCAAAGCGATGAATTGCACAGCTGAACAATGTGTGCGTGGACGCGTCAATGAATGAACACGCAATCACAACATTGGGGGAGCGAGGTAGCAGGCAAGCTAACAACAGCGAGTTGCAACATAAAAATGAAAAGAAAGGTGACGTATTACCAAGTTAATGAAGGTCAGGAACTTCCAGCTGCCTCCGTAGGTTTGGTGTGCCGGCATGTCCAAGGCTTTGTAGTGGCAGAGGATAGATAAATACGCCAGGAGGATGGCGACCCGAAGAACCTGAGGGGGTATCAGCGCCATGATGCTCTCTATCTATCTCTCTCTATCTCTCTCGCTGTTTGTTGACCTTTGTCTTTCTTTAATTCTTTTATTTATCTCTTCATATGTCTTCACGACCACGACCACGACCACGTCTACCTCTCTCTCTCCCTCTCTCTCTCTCTCTCTCTCTCTCTCTCTCCTACGCTTCCCCTGTCTTCTGCTTCCGTGTTATGGTGGTGTTTTCAAAGAGGGGGAGGGGGGGTTCACACGTGGTGGACGGTCATCTGTAACGTCCAATCTTTCCCCCGTGAAAAAAATGGTGATAGCCACGATTTAATTAATGAGATCACTCAATTTTTAATAGTAAAAATTGAACTGGAGATCTTTGTAAATCTTTTTAGTAAAAATGTATTTATTGACTTAAAGACGTTAATTCCTATTAGTAAAATTTTAATTAAAGATCTCAATAATCCAGTGCTTCCTGGTACAAATTTAATTTGGACAAGTAACCGGTTGATTAAAAGATAAAACAGCTTCCCATATATGCTGCACTTGTTAGTTTCACTCTTCCAACGAATTGAGATTTGCTGGGAAATTACAAAATCAAGTAAGATGTTCTTAAACTTAGAGTAATCATCTTTTGATTGAGCTTTCAGTGTTTGGCATCATTTTGTAGCCTCATACATGGTCAAGGTTTTGCACATTTGAAAGTGTTCTGTGCATGATTATGATTCAGTGGGTTTTTATTTTGGTGTCACCTTTATAATGAGTTCTCCAGTCAATTGCTGTCTCGTCAAATTGAAAATATTCTCAACTTGTGGGTTGTGGGTCACTTTGTACCAAATATTATTCAAATCTTAGTTGTTCCTGAGTTGTTTATGTGGATAAAACAGGTATAGGCATTAGTGTCCTTTAATTACATTGGAATGGGTGAATGTGCAGTTTTATTGATTGCAAAGGTTAATTCCAGTTCTTTCCCAAGTTGTTCTTGTAGTTAGTAGTCTTGTAGTTATTTCTGATTTGGTTTGAGTTAACATTATGTTGCTAAATAAAAATTCACTGATTTAAACAGAGTGTGAGAGAAAGAGAAGACACCAATAGACAGTGTCTGAAGAAGAAAGATGTGATGCTGTTGCCATGGCAATACAGAACCACATCTCAGCCAACTGTGTATTTTTGTCTCTGGGTGAGTGAATGGACACGTCCACAGAAAACTGCACAAGGTTATGAATGTTATAACAGTGTCTTTTCAGTTTATACAAGTTTTGGGTTGGGTTTGTACATGGTCACAAAACTGGGGGATTTTCAGGAGTTTGTTTAGTTTAGGATTGCATATGCACATTAGATAGGTACTTTATTAATCCCAAAGGAAATTCCAGAAGTCATCACACCTTACCACTAAAGAAGAAAGGTATTTTAGTTTGTCACTGCAGTGACAAAATGTGGGGCAAACTGTGTTTTAAATCCTAAAATATATTAAAGACGCACACTAGTATCTTTGTGTTTGCATTTATTACTATAGGGAGTTAGTTCTTAAATCAAAATGTCTAACAAGGGGGTGCCCGGTGGCTCACCGGTGTAAGTGCCCACTATGTAATGTAGCGGCACTAGTTCAATTCTAGCCTGTGCCCTTTGCTGCATGTCATCCTCTCTCTCTCTCTCACTCTCAATCTTGTCCTCTGTCTCTGTACCGTATCTATCACAATAAAGCAGAAAATGCAAAAAAAAGAACAAATTATCTTCTGAGTAGTTCTTTCCTCTGAAATGTCAAGCCTAAAAAGAAAGGATCACTTCGTTCCTAAGCTGGTACAACTGCATAATGAAGCCAAATTGTTCCTGTGATATAATCAAGACAGCAGTCAAAAGTGAGACCTGTATATATATGCAGGCCTGCTCTGGACTATTGAGCCCTGCTTAAATACAAATTCCTTTTGATGTGTGTTGTTTAAGTGTCGGATAAGGCTGTTTTTAATCTCAGACAGTATCCATCTAATCTAACAGTTTCATCTGTGTAACATATTTGTATAATATTACAGGATAAACGTACAACACTGATTTATCACAGACACATTTACTGACCATAATCACTGACCATGTTAATATGGTGTGAACAAGTATTACATATGGTGGTAAATGTTTTCATCAGTTTATCAGCCCGTGTCGTATATTAGCAACTCAGTCTTGTTGTGGCCTCTTAACTCATGCAGTCACCACGTAGAAGGAGCAGGTCACATGCTGCTCAACCCTGATTAGTTTTGCTTCAGCTTCCTTATGGGAGCATTCAGTTCCTCTGATTTTTTCAAGACTTCACCTTTAGTCAGACTGTTTCTTATTGGCACACTGGGAAAGGTCTACATTGTGGCTTAATCAGGCTCATTTGTATGACGGCACTGATGCTGATACTGATACTTTTTGTAACCGCTTGAACAAATGTTCTCTGGTTTACTTTTCCATAAAAGTTTGAATTCTGTTTCAGCTAATTCTAATTTGTAGCCATGAGTTCAGAACACACTCGTGGAAAAGTTGCCTGAATCCGGCATCCATAGATTGATTTAAAACATTTTTCACTGGATCAGTGGTGGAAATGTGGTGCACCCAAACGGATTCAGGTTGACAGAGAACATCAATACTAGCAGCAGCGTTTCTTTCAACTTGGTCTTCATTTCAATATAGACATCCTCCATTTTCCCTTTACTCTACTGTTCACATTCCACATATCCTCCTCTGTGGTAACGATGCAACACTTCATCAGAGCTACCATCCGTTGGTCAGCTTGGATCCATTCAGCATGTCACACCAGGACCAGACACCAATAGCATGAGACCTGGCCTGATGAGGTTCAATATAATTTGGACTCAACACGACACAGGTTCCCATTTGATTCTTTATTCACGGAACCAATGTGGAGCCATGAGGACCTCTAATCCAAGCAGGTTGCCCATGTGTACAGTCCTATAGATTGTCTCATCATGAATGAGGTATCATTCAAGGATCCTTATGACAGCTATAGTAAAGGCATATCGAGCACATTTACTCAGTATTTCTTTTATGTGCACCACTTAGAAGGGAGACCTTCCTGGGAGCTTGCCTGTAATAAAATAAATCAATAAAATTTAAATGCAACGGCAGCAAAGCAAGAGAGCATTGTTTAGAAAGGAAGTTTAGAAAATCACCGAAGTTCAAGTTTTATGTGAAAAGGCAAAAATTTTATTTTGACAAACAATGGGATGTGTTAACCTTGTTCCCGCTGGAAATCACACCAATGGTTGAGAGAGTGGAAAAAGTTTGTCATTCACATTCCCTGCTCAGATTTGGGGGATTCCAACCAGTAAACTAGTTGTTGATGTCTTAAAAGCCTCTGAGAGAATAAATTCAAACTGGGGTTTGGAAGAGTTTGGTGGAAAATGCCAGGATGATTGGATGGAATATTCGGTGATCCCAGAGAATCCAGGAAAAGTTGGACTGTGTGTGTGTGTGTGTGTGTGTGTGTGTGTGGAAGGGGATGTGTCAATGTTTGCTATTGTGGAAATAAGCTTCCATGTACCAGGATGTCAGTTTCCCACTTCACAGAGAGGGACACACACGCACATCCACACACGCACACACATATGTATGCACACATACACTGCTGGTTCTGTGGTGTTTCTGAGGAGTTGGCAGCAACATGTTTCCGCTTTTCCCCTTCCTCCTCCTCCCCATTTCTATCGTCCTCCTCCATTCCCTTGAATGTTCCACTTTGGAAAAGTCTGTTGGTACAGTACAGACTGAGGAAAAGGGGTGGGGGGTGGTAAGTATGTACAATATAGTTAAACAATTATATCATCCTCATGCACTAGACGCTGATGAAAGTACCATTTCATAATCATTATTATATGCATATTATTCATCATTTCACAAATGTGCATGGATATCGCTAAAATTTAATTACTCTGCAAAGTGAGATAATGCCAAGAGGTCTGGTGAGGTAACTGCATCAAATCACGTATCCCGCATCTGCTTGTTCCAGCACATTCAATGCAAAAATCAACCAGTCATTTTGTTGCTCCTAGGGACCACAAAATGTATTTCTACTGCAGTAAAATAATTTCAACCCAATCTAACCAAATTTAGATTATAGGACACAGTGTAGAGGGAATTGAATAAAATGGCAAAAAATAAATAAATACATAAATAATTGTAAGTTGTAGGACAACAGCAGAATTTAAAAGTGAATTTAAATCAGATAAACTTCAGTTTTTTGACATTTAGAAATTCTGTATTCATTTATTTATAAATTAAGCAATATTGAGTACAATGGCTGTCGGTGTCAGTACCAATCCTGACCAATAAGAGGCGCTGTTTCGCAAACTACAGTCAGTCAGCTGACAGGGTTAATTGTCATTTTCTATTCATCACAATCTCACTCACCATTGTGCATAACACACCCCCCCTCACACACACACGCACACATACACACACACACACACACACACACACACAGAGAGAAGGTGCCCTCTTGAAACGGCACTATCCATTATCTCCCAGGTAGTTTGACCTTTGGCCTCTCGCTGTTATGTAATGTTCTAGCCACACCTCAATACACAAATGACAGCGTGATTGTGTGTGTATGAGTGTGCATGTGTGTGTGTGTGTGTGTGACAAAATCAAAACTTGCACATGTCAGAAATGTACTCAATGTGACAGAAATTGACAACAAAATTGAAACTTACTGAACGTAATGAACATGTGTCGGTGAAAGTGTGTCACTTGTGCATTATTGTCCGTGTGTGCGTGACGGTGTGCATGTGCACTGTCAGACCAATACAACTTGCTCACTCAGTTTGTGAGAAAACTAGGTGTGGTGTGTGCATCTCTGTGCGCATGTATTTGTGTGTATGTGTGTGTGTGTGTGTGTGTGTGCATGTGGGTGTATATGTGTGTGTGTGTGTGAGTAAGCATTAGTAATCAGTCAGCTGTCACAGAATTGCTTTGTCTTGCAGAGTATTACAGTTTGACAGAGCCTGAGGCGACTGTGTGTTGGTGAATTATGCTGTGTATGTGTGTGTATGGAGGTGTGTGTGTCCATCTTTGATATAATGGATTATTCACAACTTCCAGTAACTACTCAGCAGGTTCTCAAACTTGTTTTCTTTAACGGTACAGTAAAGTCAAACAATGACAAGAGCAGGAATTTGAAATGGTGACTCGAAAGAAAACACAAGTCAGATTTTGGGCTTATATCTGATATGTGGGAAGAGGACCAATCACCTCTCTGTCTTTGGTTTTTGCTACATAGTTATGTGCATGCTAACTCTTCGGTACAAAGTGTTTCAGATAGTTCAATCCATTAGCATTATACACAGAATTAAGAAAGAATTTGGATGCATCTGATCCTTTGACTCATCCCTCCCAAAGTAATCACTGTGATCTCCACGTCATGTGAGGCTTATCTCGTTTTCAATTCTGTACTACTTTCATGTTCATTATTCTTAACAAGCCAAGGAAATGCTGGCTGCGTCCCAAGAACAAACCTCATGAAGGTGTGTTTTGAAAATCCCAAAGGTCCTCCCCAGATGACGTGGACACACACACGTCAATGCATCATGTCAAAATGTCTGCCCGAATCTGGGCCAAATTCCATGAAATCCATGCTAATGGCATACCTCTGGCATTTTGTTTGAGCACAAATTGGCCAATAGATCATGTCAGTCATGTGATACTCAAAATAGTCAGCTGATTGCAACTGAAGGATATGAAATGGATTGTGAGCTATTGAGAGCTGCAAAACATACACCACTTAGACCTTCAAATGTGTTGAATTGAGTCTACAAAACAGCAAACAAACAAAAATTTTACTTATGGGATGAGACCCATTATTTGAATGTATTTCATTGCTGAACCTTTGAACACTGTCATGTCAACAGTCAAGCCATTGTACAACAGTGTGTTCTCTGTTCTCTGGCATATCTATGTTCAACAAAGTTCCAAAATAAGATGGCAGACAGATAGTTTTGACTGCTATGGTGATAACAAGACTCAAAGCGATATCATCAACCTGCTAAAATAGTGCCTCATCCATCAGACCTACGTGAGTTTATTTATATTTCATGTTCAAACTTAAATCCCTTTTTTTTCATCGCATTTGTTGTTGATTTTGAACATGTTGGACAGGTAGCGTACACGGCATCTCAAAGCTTGTTTGCTGGAAATAGCTGCCTATAATTGTATGTCAGGGCTTAGTGGGAACACGTGAGAAGCAATAATACAAAGTGTTTTCAGATAACCAAAACTGTGACCTAAAAGCTTCTCTGTGGCATCAAACTGAAAATCTAAAAAATAAGGAAGAAAACCCTTAAGGTGTTGTCAGAAGAAGGATTTGCTTTTCGAGTCACCTCAACGACGACTCGCCCCGACTTTGTCCTGGAAGATTCTGAGGTAGAATCCCTCAAGTATGTTGTGTGTCGACCATCCTCCAGATCACATGCTCAACAACATCAAAAACTGGTAGTCCTGTTTAGTCGCATGGACGTCATGTGGTGACAAAATAAATAATTTAGGTGCCCATCTATTTGGAACATATTTACACTGAGTAACATATTTAAACAGTAAATCATACAGGAACAACAGTCAGTGAGGAGAAATCCTTAAAGAATATCAATTGCAGCTTTACGACGAGCATCTGTAAAATGAAAGCAACAACAATAACATGACAGCTGGGATGAGAGCAGTTTGTTTCCACAGGATAACATCTACATGTTTGATAACAGATATCTGCAGATATCGACGGTGCGGAGAAAATGCCAATGAACAAAGAATACATAGAGGCGAGCAGGTTGGCGCACGGAGCGGCACGCTGTGTACGCCTTCATGTTGGGCAGCTTATGAAAAGCAGATGCAAATTGCCACCTCAGAGGCTGCCGCTGCTGCTGCTGCTGCTGCTGCACTCTGTCACCATGGTGCTGCGTTGCCACGGTGTCGCCATGGGGACTCCGGGGTCACTGATGATGAGGTCACATCCCTGTGAGCCTCAGACAGGAGATGGCCGATCACTAATCCCCTTACCTCCGGCCATAGATAAATGCATATACAGCTCACCATCTTTCTTTCTTTCTTTCTTTCTTTCGTGTCTTATATATAGCACTACAATAGTGAAACCTTTTACTTCTAACTGCTGATTAAGGCTTTAGGTTTTTTCCATTCATATTTTGATATAGCAATGCCTTCTGTCAAGTTCTTGAGTGGTTTTCAGAAGGCTGGAATAACAGCAAAGCTGCCAGTTGAAGCAATATGGGATCTGTTTGCAGCCCCAGTCAACATTACAGCAAATCTAGCTTAAATGGAAAATTAAGAAATCCATCAGTAAAAAACAACAGCTGTTCAGTTTTCTTCCACTGTTTACTGTGAGATACCAGAAAGGGGATACATTCCAAATAAAACGATGAAACATAGAAATGGCACTGTGTGGTGGTTACCGGTCCGATCCGTCACTCAGAATTTACAATAAGCAGCATTTCCAATAGCTGTACTGACAGGACCGTTGCAATAGCAGTGTCTTTTTTACCTTCTCACCTTGGATGATGTGCTGTGAAACGATGCCATCAATGTAATTATGAGATGATTATGTGTCATTATCTGTTCCAAGGCACAATGAGTGCTGTTTTAAGAGGGTTGACGTCCTGCTCTTAAAACTATGCAAACTTCTGGCAAGTGTATTAAGGCAGAAGATGGTTACGTCAGAGCCACTGTGGTTCATTTTATATTTTCATCTTTGGCTTATACTTTTCTTAGTCACAGTAAATTACAGCAAGTGGGAAGGATAGTAGGGAAACTATGACTTTTACTGCATGAACTGCTTGTTAGAGGATTTAAAAGTGTGATGGCCAGGACAATGCATTTGTCTTGTCACCTTTAGCCGTAGGGCCCTTACAAATCCTAATGTATTTCAGGGCGCTGCATCGTACAAAAGAAAACAGCCTTCATTAAGACAAACTTAATTCATTGGCGGTAATGAGGGGCTCTGTATTCCTAAAAGAGCTTTTGTAATAAGAGGACTGAGGGCTGGACAGGGTTTGTTGTTTGGAATCCTATTAAGGATTCACCTGAAAATCAGGCAGGAGGACCTGGACGATGACGCTGCTTACACTTCACGGACTATACTCCCTTCAAAAGAGAGAAAGGAGCCACCAATCGTGGAACATTGCATATCAATTAATTAATAGATTTTACACAAAACACAACACAAAACGACTGCAGTAACATTGGTTACTATAATAGTTTTAATAATGTATTCGTATCATCAAATATCATGTATCATATCTATTCTATTGCATTTACACGTTTTCAGTCAGTCAGGCGGTTAGACAGGCACTCAGTCAGACAGACGGGGCGCTCCAGAGGTGACCGGGGAATCCTGCTCTCTCTGTGCCGGCAGACAGAGCCTCCTCCTCGGCCACTGCTCCTCCTCCCCTCCCCTCCCTCTGCCCTGGTTGCGCGCTGGGGGATCCGACGACGTCACACACACACACACACACACACACGTACACACACACACAGATATATACACACACATACGCACGCACGCTCGCACACACACACACACACACACACGCACACGCCCTCTCTCTCTCCCTCTCTCTCTCTCTCTCCTATGCTGCTATTCTGGGAAGTAGCGCTTGGAATAACCCCCGTGTGCGTAGTGCGGAGTGTGTATGTGTGTGTGTGTGTATATGTGTCTCCTGATTTCACCCTCACACACGCACACATACACACTCACAACACAGTCAGAAGCACACATTTACTGTCCGTCTGACTGCAGTAGTGGAGCTCCGGCGGCAGAAATCCGGTCGGAAAGGATTCCTTCCATTTTTACGCGCAACTTTTTCTCCGTCGGCCGCCTCGCCGCGACGTTTCCACAGCTGTCCTCGAATCTTGTGGATTTCTAACGCCGTTTCCTGGCTTCTTTCAACCGGACAATCAGCGAGGTGACCGTCTGTCAAACCTGCCCGGAATCGGATCTCCTGTCACCGGGTTGCTTGTTGTCATTTTCGTACAGAGACGGAGACGCGCAGCCGGAGCGCCAGCGGCTCGATAGGTAAGTGCGAGCGACGGGAAGAAAAACCCCTGAAACCATACCGGACATATTTACGTGGATTTCACAGTGACAGCGGGCTTTTCCGTACCATCATTGCCATTATACACCGCTTTCACGGCACTTGATCTTTTGTTTGGCTTATAAGGGCAAGGCTATGCAGGGGGAATACCCCGGGCACGCATTGCATTGCATGCAGATTACCCGGGGTTGCGTAATATCCTGAGGAATTTGCAGTAGCCTGCACGGCCAGACGCGCTGCAAGGCCGGGGGGACAGAGAGAGAGAGAGAGAGACGGAGAGAGGGAGGCGGATACGAGGCTGTGAAAGTGGAAGCTCCGATAGGTGCGATGGAAGCTTCGATTTCCTGCGTTTGTGCGCTATGACCCACAACACGCCAGCTTTTGGCTCCCATAAACACACGTGCAAATCGCCAGGACGGAGTGGATCCCGGTGATATTCCCGTAGTTGCTTCTAGTGTGAGTTTGAACAGTTTAAACCTTGTCGAACGGCGATGGCTGAAACGTCCCCGTGACAGGGTGACTGGAGTTTTTATTGACACGCTCTCTTCGAAATGTATTACAGACTTTCTCACAAGGGAGTGACTTTATCTCATTTGCTCATCGTTTGTTTCCTCTCTCTGTGTGTGCGCCTCTGTATGAGAGAGAGAGAGAAGAGCGAGAGAGATGGTGGGTGGTGCGCTGGCTGGTTCCGGGAATGTTCCATGACGTGTTGCCGTCTAGAGAGGGGCCCTGGCTGGGGAGACTCCGACTAGCGGCCCGGCCTATCTCTCTCGCTCTCGCTCTCGCTCTCTCTCTCTCTCTCTCTCTCTCTCTCATTCCTGTCGCGTACATGCGAGAAGTTCGCAACGCGTGTGCAACGTGCATCTTTGAATTATTGCATGTAACAGCGCTACCCAGGCCACTGTAGTTCACTTTGTTCAGTGAGGTCAAAGGTCAGGCTCCAACGTTACATAGCACACAGTAGGGATTCAGAGTCTTGCTCAAGGGCACTCCAGCAGGGGTGGCTGCACGGCGTTATGAGGATTTGAACTTTGGTCTAATAGCTGAAGGACAGAGAGGCCGCCCAGCTCTCTATGCTACTATGCTTCCATTAAGTAATTGTTTTCTCTCTCTCTCTCTCTCTGTCTCTCTCTCTCTCTCTCTTGCACAGTTAACCCGTTAAACACAGATAAATTAGCTCATAATTGAGTTCACTTTAGGGCAAACCGTTCAGGGTTATTTAAAGGACTTTAGATGCATTTAATGGGCCTTTTCACACCAACAAAGCATCAATAATTGAGAATACACCGTGCAGAAAGGTCATAACAAAATCTTTGAAAAAACAAAAGTTTGAAAAAATCCATTCTAGCAGTGGATTTTTAAACTGAGCAAGGGAATTTGTGATTTCCCGTGAATATTCTTTAGTCTAGATTTGTTTTTTTTTGCCATTTCTGCTTCATTATAGTAATTGCAGTACACAGACAGGAAGCGCTGAGAGAGGGGTGACACGCAGCAAAGCCCATAGGCCGGCATCAAGCCACCGGGGCGCCCAGTGTTCTAGATAATTTCACGCAGAGTTCCTCAGAAGGCGTACTAAATATAGAAATTAAATAATATAATAGAGGTAAATGCTTTACAAAAATACAGATTTGTCTGCCCATAATTGTATTTATATAATCATTAATCTTGCAGCACACTGTGGACATACAAAGAAAACTTGACGTCATACTCCGCTTACATTGGACATGTGAATTCATGGTTTTTTTAAGTCACGTGACGAGCGGCTGCCATTATGGAGTACAGCACACAGATCTACCTACACGTGGTCAAAAAAAGCCATGAAATGTGAAAGTTGTGGGGTGTTTTGCCAGCTGTAATAACAAGAGAAGCACGCTCAGAGTGACAGCAGACAGAATGGCTGGCTGCCATGCCCATAACAGAGATAAACCAGGTGATTAGTTGCAGGGCTTCTGGACTGTCAGCTGATGAGCTTTGGATGGAGTTCTTTGTTGTTGGCCAATGAGCTCAGCGCAAACGGGGAGGAGGACAGAAACGCTGAGGGGACGCTGTTCCTCTGCTCGGAGAGGAGAGGAGCTCCGATTGATGCTGCAGGAGATGCTAAAGGAGTTTCTCGCGGTTCCGCTTTTAGGTTGCACTTCTGCAGAAGGGGCCAGCAGTGTTTCAAAGCCTCAGCGTCAAGTCCACCGATACAGGGTTCTCTTTTTGAAAGGCTATGAATGAGTGAAAAATGGGAACACCTACCTGAACACATACATTCACTGATCCGTTACACTACACGTGATGTATGATGTTTATGTTTCCGTTTATGTGACGTCATCGCCGACCTTGGTTGTTCAGCTCACGGTTAGCATGGAAGATGTTGTCCTTCTTCTGAATCACCTTGTCAAGAGGGACTCAATGAAATGGTTGTTGCACTTGGACTGGAATTTTCTTGAATTAAAGTGCACATTAATATTTCCACTCAGGGACTGTAGCTTCAACTACACTTTGTGCATGCACTATTCAGCATGGTTGTGTGCAGTCCTTTGTTAGCACTACCAGGACCTAAAGAGATCCTTACAGTACTCTGCAGGCCGCCCAGCTGCGCATGTCTGAGGTGTGTCTGTGTGTATGTTTGTGCGTGCGTCCGTCTGTGTTTTTGAGCATGCATGGGGAAAGACCAGACTATGGACCATCTGTCCTCCTGCCATTTCAGATGGCCGTCGCTGTGTACTGCATGGGAGTGCGTGATAGAGAATGTGCAAGGGTTTGTGCTCCCCTCTAAACATTCAATTCATTTATTACTCATGCCTCAGTGTGAAACGCTTCGTGTGTGTGAGCATGTAGTATGTTCAACAATAAACTGCATATACAATATTTCAGTTATAAGAAGAGACTCCACCAGCCAGCAAGTTTTAGTGCCTATGAGCAAGGCACAAATGCCTATTGCTGAGCCTGTGGAACAAAACAGCAATATGCAACATGTATATTTATTGGTAATTTCATATTTTTAGCATCGATTTATATACATTGATACATTAAGAACTTGTAATTGTTTTGACGATTGATCTTAATTGCGTTTTTTGTTGCGTGAGTATATTTTTATTTTTAATTCTTGTAAGATAACCATGTTGTGCGTAACATACTTGAGCAGTTCCGCTCAACAATTTCCTGTGGGGTTATGTAAAGTTTTATCTTATCCAGAACTCCCGATCTGATAATTAGGTCAATACATACTTGACAATATCACCATCATTTACATAGTTCCACTGAAGCAGAAAGCTTCATCTGCGTCAGTAAAGGTCACACATCGCTCAGTTTACAGGTGTCTCAGTCTGCCATAGTAAATCTTTGGTGGTTGACACTTGCATGTTTTACTTCAGTCCACTCAGTCTTTCTGGCTTTTCACCGGTTTTCACTTTTCTTACTCCTGTTACAAACTGGAAGATGGAGGGACCTAAACCACAGAGTGAAGGATTACAAACGACAAAGATAACTGAAGTGAAAGATGAAACCGGCGCATGACACACTCAACAAACAGGCAGCAGCCTTTATTTGCATGCGTGAGTGTGTACATGTGCATATTAATGTGTACGGTATGTTCAGTATTCATAATTCCTACCCTCCCTCCATGACTCAGCGGATTCAAATACAATTTGTTTTGTTTAATTTCATACAACATTTCTGTTTTGATACATAATCATTAGCTTGGTGTTTACCTTTTCCACAGCTGTTGTAAATGGAACAGGTTAATTTGTTAGATCAAATCGTAAATATGTTTGCTTCCTTTTTAATCAGTTTGTTTGTTTTATTTTTATTTTTTTGTATGTTCCTGAAGGCAGCATGCTGTTTTTCTGTCTGACTGTGATGCTGCAGATGTGTGTAGTTTGCAGTACATTCATCACAGGTGGAAATGACAGCAGATGTATGTCATAGTAGTGTGCGAGCACAAACACACACACACACACACACACACACACAGCTTGTTGATCCTACTGGTTTAATTGCAGCTGCACTGAGACGTGAAATCAGTCACTTCCTCCTTACTGTTCTGTCAACATATGTATGCAATGAGTGTGTCCCATGCACATTTGCAGATCATTCCTCCTTATATGTAATACAACTGAAATGAAAAATTCTCTGTTGTTAGAAATCTTGCAAGTGAATGATTCTACAAAAATTATTGACAATCAGTTACAGCAATTTTAAAATCATTTGTCACGTAAACATTACCATGCTTTTTTGGTTTTGGGAAAATTGGAATGGTAAACATTTGACATTTTTTATGCGTGTGTGTTTATACGGCGGGTACCAGTTCACGTGAGGATGATGGAAATCCCCTAAATTGGAAAATTGGAGATATGAAGCTTTCCACATGACTTCATGTCAGTGGAAGGTTTACATCCCCCTCTATAAGTAAAGTTACTTATTTCACTCCTCTAAATTACTCATTGAGCTAATGTCCTTAGTTACCTGTATTTGCTTCAGTGACATACACGCATCATCTCCACATTAGCAGCATACAGCCTGTGCCGTGTAACGCCTGCATTGCAACATGATGCATATTCAACAGACTAATAGTGCTTAGTGATTCTCCGGCATGATGTGAATGGATCCCTTTACAAAGCAAAGCATTCAATGCTTTAAATGCGATTATGACTGTGTGTGCATTTGTGTGTGCGTGTGTGTGTGGGATCACCTGAGAGCTATAGAGGAATCTGAGAGCGCTCCAGCGACCAAGGTCCTGACAATGAAGGCTAAATTATTAAGAAACACACACACACACACACACGCAGTCTGATGAGTTGGTATGGTTGACTGGCTTCTCCATGTAAATCCTTCATGTAGATTGTTCTTCTGTGTTTTGGTGTTATTTGAGTAGCCGGATGAATGTAGAGACGGTGAAGAAAGGAGGAGAGGAGAAAGGGAGAGAAGGTGACAAAAGAGGTGGAAAAGGACGAGGGGACATAAGAGGACGAGAAGAAAATAGTGGGAAGTGGAGATTGGGTGCACACTGTACGTATAGAGGTGAGCGAAATGTGAAATGAAAACAGAGAAGGAGCAAAAACACAGGAGAGAAAAGGAGGAGAAAAGCAGCAAGGACAGAAGAGAGGAGGGGAGTTTTCCAGACTGTGTCAACAGACAAGTGTATCTGTTCTGTTGACTGCTGACACACATTTCATTTGAAGCATTTTGCTCAGTGGGGTGTGTGTGTGTGTGTGTGTGTGTGTGTGTGTGTGTGTGTGTGTGTGTGTGTGCCTTTCATAATCTACATGTGTCTGCGTGTGCCCGTGCGAGTCTGTCGGCGCTCGCTGACGTCTTAGGTGCGTATTTGTCGGCGCTAACGAGTGTTTAGCGGCGGCTAATGATGCGTGCCCGCCCGGTGACGGCTGACCGCCGTTTAC
>OMNV01010945.1:9788-40110 GCA_900303265.1 Brotula barbata | reverse complement strand
ACACACACGGCTGCTTATAAACAATATATGATAATATGTAACACTTAAATCCATGCACAGTAATTGGAATCTAGCACTCATACATGGGAAAATGTGTTGCGTTATTCCCAGAAGTTGAACAACGTAGTCCTGATCTGTAAACACGAACGACTGTTTTGTTTTGTGCAGTGAATAGAGTCGAGCCTCTTTTTCATCCACCTGATGATCCACTGACAGAACATATGTGTACACTGAAAGACGCGTATTTTAGTAGTTCATTATGCACACCATCATGAAATGTATCGGGTTTGGATATCATATTTTGCAATATCTTCCTCTTCTTTTATAGCAACCAATTCATCCAGGTTCCACCTTTCTTATATGGGTTGCGCTTGCAGAGAGACAGCATGCTAATTAAAATAGCCCAGCTGTCCCTGTCCTTAGCCATGTTCTCTAGCTCTTTCTGGGGGATCCCAAGATGTTTCCAGGCCAGGTGGGATATAGAATCCCTCCAGTGTATTCCAGGTCTTTACCATGGCGTCCCTCCGGTTGAACATGCAGGAAACATGTGTCTAGTGAGTTCAGCCCCCTAAGATGCCAAAATCACCTCGGGTTCTCCTTTGAGTTTCTTCCAGGTGTCCTCACTCCCTGAAATGGTTGTATTCATACGTTGACCTTTGCTTAAAAGCAAATCTTTCAACGCTGGCGGTTGCGATCCTGTTTAATGCATGATGTTTGAACCCAACCTCACAAGATTACAAGAGGGCACAAGTGTGTAGAAATCTAGTGAGTGTAATAGGTTAAATGATGACATGTATGCTCTCTGATGTCAGCTGATACACAGAAGCTTGATGTTGAAGTAAACATTACTGACAAATGGGGGGCCTATATGTATCATCAACATGTATCTGTATATCCTCTTAAATCAACATCAATGATTGGCTTAGTGTCTTCTTAAATCACTAATAGGGAACACTGTGTTTATTTATGTGTGTGTGTGTGTGTTTATGTGTGCATGGGGGGAGGTTAATACTGATGAACCTGTGACAGCCGGAGTGTGACATGTAGTGAGGTGGTTTGTTTTGCTTTACACTGATGGTATGCACACTTATATCTATAGCAGCTTGGGCTCAATTAAATCTGGCTCCTCCGGGAGATTAACTCATCCTGTCATCACTCAGCCCTCTGCTGGAAACCATGGCGATAAAGACGATGTGTCGTAAGTACATGTGGGGATCGTGTGTGTTTGCTGTAAATGCTGATTGTGATGGCTGCCGCCCGCTGAGTTGGTCATCATTGGATTATTGTGTGCATGTGCAGCATGCTTCACACGCTCTCCATTAATCTGGTGGCCTACGAAGCTGTTTACCTTGAGGACCCTTATGTGTATCTTAACATCCTTGCTTTGAAAGTCACTTTGGGTCATTTGTTGTCTCTCAGCTGCGTGTGGGCCCACCAGGGCATGAGAGCAGCAGTCCCGGTGGGGGGGCTACATCCTTGTCTTTGCACTGGGACCATCTGTTTTTGAGGTCCCTCTACCTTCAACCTTGTCCTCCAGCTCTCATCACGAACATGTGTTTTTAAAGCGCTCTCAGGGAGCGGGCTTCTCTTCAAAATGATTGCTGGTTACCTGGCACAGTAGTAATACATGTGTCGTGTTCTATGAAATCCAGGGTTTACCGTAAGCTTTCTGGCAGAACTGTCTGTCTTGCCTGCGTTTCATTAAGGATGTTAATCTGCGACATGATGTAACAAGTATGTCTACAGCCAGTCATGCCTGTCTCGGCGGCCGCTCTGATTGTCCAAAGAGGCTGAACTTTATTTTTATAGGGACTAACTCTTTATTGCATACCTATAAAATTTACTCTGCAAAGAGTGGGTGAAATACGAGAAACGCGAGGGTTAAATTAAATTCAACCCTAAAATATTGTGAATAGTTTACTTATGCCTCACTGTAACAAACCCACAGGACAGCCCACGATGAGTTAGTTCTTAGAAACCAGCTACGTTTTGTCTTTAGGCAGCTCTGACATTTCCTGGAGCAGGAAAATTATCTGTCTGTTGGGGCAGGAAGAAGATTTGTATGTCCTTGCTGTATACACCACCAGCCTCCTCACAGGACACATATTTTTTTCCACTATGCTGCACTCTATATATTATGTCTGCTGTTAGTTTGTGAGCACAGCAGGTAACATAGGATGAAGTTACCGTATGTGTTGCAAGATTTGACGACCTTTCCTCATATGTATTCTTAACTATATATCAACGTTAAATGACCTGGATTGCCCAAGTCTCCATTGTATAAATACATGTAATACTGAAAGATAAGAGCATGTGCTCGAGCATTTAAAGATGAGAATGTCTAGCATGGACTTTATTCCACTTGCTGATGTGCTATACTTATCCCAAGCTAAATCTCTATATTTGTATCCTTATTTATATTGGTTCTAGAATAACCACATACACTGTTCAGAGGATAGACAGAATATCAGCAACATGTTTATTTTTTGCTTTTTTTGGGATTAATCAACCCTGAAGAGATCATAGAACATTGCAGAAACCAAATCCATCCACTGTATTTGAAACCCAACAACCACAACAATAAGTGTAAGGTGATTACAGATTGTTCTATTTGACTGCAACTTCATTATTGATTGATCTCTCTTTTTTTCCAATTAATCAATTAATAGCAAAGTCTAAAATTAAATAGCAGCACTTTTACTTTTCAATGCTTGTTATTATTCAGGTTTCTTCGGCTTTGATGATTGATTTGATGTCGGACTACTGTATAACTGAGGAGCATGAGGTTCACTGACATTACCAAATAATGCTCATGCTAAGAATGACATAAGGATTGAAAAGAGGATTTGTGATGTGTAGAACAGGCACACCCCTCCTCCTCCTCTCCTCAGGCCTCACTGCGGATTATATCTCTGCAATTGAAACTTGGTAGGACACGCTCCTTCCATTCCAGACATATATATAAACAGATCAAGAGAGAGATAGAGAGAGCAGAAGATGCTATGGAGACAGTAAAGGTGAAAGATTGAGGAAAGACAAACTAATAGGCAACATTTTGTGCTCCTCCTTGTCTGTGTGTGTGTGTAGGAAATATCATCCACTCAAATGATGGATTATAATCAAGTCTGATTGCAATTGTCTAGCTGAGTCAGACTGTTAGTAAATGTGACATTCATGCCTCTGACATGGACTTGGCACAGCTTTGCTGTTCTCCAGATGTGTTTATATATGATTAATGTTTAGAGATGCAGGCTATGCTATGCAGAGATGAGTTGCATTACAAGGTAGTGGACACATTCTTTCAAGAGATACAGAGCTGATATGGAATGGTTTGGATTTTTCCATTTGAAAATAAATTAACAGACCATCTTCTTGTGTGTCAGACTTATTTAATTTGGTCACATCCTCTTTTAATGTTTGAGGCTATATACTATATATGTTATATCGCCTATCCGTAGATAGTATTGTTACCAGGTACGTTGTCATTGATGCATACCTGTGGTCTTGGGTACTAGAGTCAAAAATGTATTCAAAAATTAAGCAATATCACATGAGAGGGAGTTCCGTTGTACTGTCTATCAACACGGCTGTAAATTGACACAGGCCTCGTGCCAAACATAACACCTGTAGCATCACCCTAGTTTGCTACTTTGTGTCCTACACATTGATCTGTACATTTCCATTGGTGCAGCGAGTGAAAAAAAAAGTTGACTGCATGGTAGACTGTCGCTTTACAGGCACGTCTGCTTCTGAGGACGTGTTTGTTTGATCGCACAGAATGTTGCGGCATCACTTCCTGTTCCCCAGGGAAAGTCTCCAATAACTTCTCAGTGAGGTTTCAGACAGACCTGTCACTCTAGATGTTGGTTGACAGCTGTTGAAAGACTTTGCAAAGTAGGTACATGAGGATTGTTATTATTGGAACCATCTGACCTCCTAATCAAAGATCTGCACACACTCATCTCTTTCTCTGTTTCTTCAGGCAGGATGACAAACCAGCCGACAGCCAACCAGTCCAACAAAAACAAGGTGAAGGACAAAGATGAAAACCAACGAGATGACAACACAGATGTTGCTTATAAAGATGCTGGTCACTGCAGCCGCAGCAACCACAACCTGCTCCTGGGACTCACTGTCATGGGTATGTGAGAACCGAGAAGCTCACAATATGTCCTGAAATCTCCTCATTAGAGTGTAGCCTGCATGGATTGCTGTTGTTGAGAATACTTCACAAAATGTGTTTGAATGATGAGCTTTTTGCATTCTTGCAATGCCGCAGCAAGTATGAAAACACAATAATAAAAGACAAACACAGTGATGTTTTTCCCATGAGACAAAATGGGTTTTTTTTTAGTTGTTTTAGTCTGTCTCTGTAAACACTTTGGTATGTCTCTGCATAGATGTGTCTCTGTCACAAAAAGTCCAGCAAAGTAGTGAAGTGTGTTATTTTTGTCTATCATTTGTCACCCAAATTTAAACTTAGATTTAAACCTGTTTATATTACAGTAGACGCTTGTCATTAGTCAGAGGTCTCAACCGGTCACATGTAAAATAACACTTTTTCAGCAGAGGAAAAGTAGGCCAGCGAGTCCAACAACAAACTATGAACGTGGGGTCTGGCACTCTAGCTTTATGAGTGCCGATTGCTAAGATTTGCTGCTGACATTTTTAAGGACTTTATCTTGTTTACCGTTTTAAGCTTGTTTGAAATGTATCAGAAAGAGCATAATTCCATCATTCTCTTCTCACACTGCTCCTCTCTCTCCTCCCCTCTCCTCTCCTCAGGAGTTGTTATGGGAGTGGTGTTTGGGATGCTGCTGCGGTACATGCAGGTGACAGACAGCAGCGTCCTCACTATGGTTTCCTTCCCTGGAGAAATCCTGATGAGGATGCTGAAGATGCTTATCCTCCCTCTCATCATCTCCAGCCTTATTACAGGTTGGCCAGTATGCACACATGCAGGAATGGACATTACAGGAGACTAAGTCTTATCCAATGAAATTCTTTAGAATGTGTAAATCAAATCTTCAGATGCACTCTGATCTGTCTCCCCCTTAGGGTTGGCTGGTCTTGATGCTCGCTCTAGTGGAAGAATGGGAAGTAGAGCCATGGTGTACTACATGTCCACCACTGTAATTGCCGCCATCCTTGGGGTCATCCTGGTCTTAGGGATCCACCCTGGGAACCCAAAGCTCAGAGGAGGCAGTGTAACTACGGTCACCAAGAACCAGGAGGTCAACAGTCTTGACGCCTTCCTCGATCTAATCAGAAACCTCTTCCCAGAGAACCTGGTGCAGGCCTGTATCCAACAGGTACCATCTACACCACAGCTCTACACTTTTATGTTTTGTCGGCTCTTGATAACTGTCACGTATGAATGTTATATTAAACTTAATTTAGTTCTACTGTACATAATGTGAGTTATGTGTATATAGCCCGTATATGTATATATTAGCTACCTTATAATATGTATACATAAGAAACATATACCATGTCATTTTGGTTCTTTGGTATCTTTTTTAGTTTGTGACAAGATAATTTCCTAACTATCAATTTATCTATTTCCATTTGTCTTATTCCAGACACAAATGTGTCTCATGGTGATTAGTTCTGGGTTCTGGGTTTGAATTCAGCCTAGACCAACTCAGGCCTTTTGTTTGAATGTTGTCCCCTTATCTGTGGAGTACTCCAATTTCCTCCCGCTTCCAAAGACAAGCAGCTCAGGTGAAATCGACCGTAGATGTGAATGGGAGGTATCTGTGATAAGCTGGCAGCCAGTTTGCTTGGCTGGACTCCATCCCTCCATGACCCTCTATAGGGGTGTAGAAAATGCAAAGAAGACATACTGCATGTATTGTGCTGTCTTTCCCAGCTTAGTTGAATTTACAAATCTTACATTTTCACCTCCTCACACCTCATGTATGTAAAAGCAGGTCAGTGTAATTAATTATGCAACAGTCAGATACATTGCAGGTGTTTTGCCTAAGTAAATTGGTTACTTGTTGCACATGGATCGATAGCGTTTGTGTAATCATCTAAAGAAACGTTGATCTTTAATTCAGAGGCAGATAAATGCAAACTAAATTTAGAAACAATCATGTGTGTAAAAGCCTGCTGCTTTGTATGCTAGTTTATATCTGCTATTAGATATAAACTAACTGTAAAGTGCCTTGAGATAACTTGTGTTGTGATTTGGCGCTATATAAATAAAATTGAATTGAATTGAATTGAATTGAAAATTATTGTTATTAGCTTTTCATTTGGCAAATGGTGGACTGAGTAGGACCGGACCGTAGACGGATATCTGACGGCCTTGGTCTCTGTTTATCCGGCCTGATCATTTTGACAAGATAATCCTAGCTTTACTCATAATGTCTTGTTGCTTGTTTTCCCTACTTTCCTCCTGTGCGTGTGTCTGACTGATTAGAAATGTCTCTGTTATGCTGGGTGAGACTCATCCCTTCTGCTGCTTCTAATCTCTTTACATCTGCATCACTCCATGCTAAGTTGCCACAGTAAGCATCTGCATCGCATCCTGCTCTCTCCTTTTTGCTGATATTCTCCCATCCATTGTGTCTACCACTGCACCTCTCCCTTTTCTGTTTTACTGTCTCTTTTTTAGTCATTTGGGAGTCCATTGAGGTTTGAAAAGACATAATTGCTTTTGCAGACAAGAATTGACCTTCAACTTTCAACCGTTCTTCTCTTCTGACGCCTGCATTTGGTTACTCAAAGAGTCTGTGTTGTGTGACAAAACAAAATAAGCTCTCTGCCCGCGTTTCGCTTGATCTCAAATAACTCAAGTCTTTGATGCATGAGAAATCTAAACCATTAATCCTTCTAAAAGGCTGAATCCTGTTTCAGGTCCAGACGGTGGTGAAAAAAGTGCCAGTCTTAACATCGAACCAAACCGATCCCCTCCTTGTCAACAAAAAGAAACTGGAGTACAAATGGGGCATGAACGTCCTAGGTAAGTTTGATTTGTGCTACAAATGTCTGAATGAGTCAGATTCAGTTTGTTTTTGATTTTTGTCTGCTTTTTATTGAGTTTTTCTGCACCGCATGCTGACGTTTTCTGTTGCATGTCGCTTTGCTGTATCTTCTTCAAGGCTTGATTGGCTTCTTCATCACCTTTGGAATATGCATGAGCAGGATGGGAGCGAGAGGGAAGGTCATGTGTGAATTCTTCAACATTCTCAACGAGATTATCATGACGATGGTTTCCTTAATCATGTGGTCAGTGACATGCTGTTTACATATTTGTGTGTGAGTTTGGGTGTTTACAGTCGTACATGTGTCTATTTTTCCTCATGTGGGTCAGCGGCTGTTGTGGTATGACATTCAGGAGATACCTTACACTCGGAGATCGCTAACAGTGATGGATAAGGCAGCGATGACTGTACATAATAGAAAAATGTGTGAAAGAGTAACAGAGACAGAGAGCAAAAAGCAAAAAGGAGGAAGAAGAAGAGAAGGAAAGTGAGAGAGTGAAGGACACAGACAGATGGACAGGAGAGAGAGAGAGAGCAGTTTGAAAGTGTAGGGGGAGGTGGAGAGAGGGATTCCCCAGGACATACTACAGTCTGTGGTATGTTGGGGAGTAGCAGGAGCTGGGGGCTGGAACAATGTTGTGGGCTCCCAGGGGAGCCGGGGTGGAAGATCTCCAAAATGTAATGGATCCACTGACGGCAGAGGAGCCACTTGGCAGCAGAGCAGAAAGCAGATGCGGGAGGGACAGCAGGACACGGAAAGATGCGTGTGAGAGCATGTCTGTCGAGAACCGTGTATCGTGTATGCCTTGAGGATTCGCAGGACACCAGCGAGTCACACAGAAAGAGAGTGAAGTGGCACTGAGAGCAAGCGAGGGAGGGGGGGAGGCACGGGTAGGCGGTTGGAAGAAAAACAGCAGGATGCTTGTCTTGCAGCCCTCCTAGGCCATCTACATGTGCAGCTGGACACCAAAGGAATTGCGTCCTTGTTCGTATCACTCACACAGTATAAACAGATTACTCAGTGGCCTATGGGACTGGCCAAGCAGAGAGTCCAGTGTATACAAAAACACGTATCATACAAGGAACGCATCCATCAGATCATATACACAGCATACTCAACCAAACAACTGTCGCTGAATGCCAGCCTTGAGGTTCGGCGTGCAGCTGACCTGGAAGAGCAAGCTGTCGTGGTGATGGCTTTGAGTCGAAGCAGGAAGATCTTTCAGGGGAACGCCGATTTGATACAAACATCCCCTCTGCAGCCTGTATTCAGGAACGTGAACAACTGCACTGCAACGCCGGAAATATGAGATCCAAGAGTCTTACCATGTCCTCACGTACAGAAAATGTTCCATTGACAGTGATAAAGATTGATTTCTCACACATTGCCTGCCTAATGTAACGTTAACAAAACTGAAATTGAAAAAAATTGTTTAATTTGTCTTCAAGTGAAAAGTGTTATATTGTTATATATGTTATATTATTCCGGGTAAAACAAATCTTTATTGGTATTTAAAGATATAAATGTAAGAGCAGGTGTAAAAACAGAATATAGTGAACACTACATCCTTTACTTTATCCTTTTTTTTAGTTTGTTTTGAATCTAATATAGGTGAACCATCTCTTCAACTTCATACATAGTTGAGAAATGCATGAGCAAATGGTAGAAATGCCTTAAAGAGCTCCTGTGACAATTTAAAAAAAATATCATGATTCAAACTAGTTCACTGACGTTGTGTAGCATTCTGGAGCTATCTAGCATTCACTTACCAGGTTTGTGGGCTTTTGAAAGGACTGCTGTGGATCCATGTTGTTATTTGCTCTACATCATGAAAATATTTTACAGAAAGATAAAACTAAATTAAACTGTGTAATGCTGCAACAGCTTTAAAATCATCCTACAGGCACTATTTTTAACTTCTGCTTGTATACGTAAGCACCATTTTCTCTACTTCGTGTTTTGGGGCAACTTGATGTGAGAAAGCACCCAGAGGTTACTATCGGACAGTAATCCAAGTCAGTCCAGTTTATTTGTGTAGTCCAATATCACATTCACTGTCTCAAAGGGCTTTACTGGCTGACAGAGCCAGACTGTTTGCAACCCAACCCAAAGCTATCTAGGAAGGAAAGGAAAAACTCCCTAAAAAGCGGAACGTATTGGGAAAAATGATGAAATCTAGACTCGCTCTCCAGGCGAGCCAGGCATGTAATAAGACAGTAATTATACAGTAAATAAAATAAATACAATACGATGCAAAAAAAACAAAAACAAAGATCTCATTCATTTATCAAATTGCTCAGTATAAAACTTAGCGCTTTTAGGGCAAAATGTCAAAGGAAAGGTGAATTAAACTTATTACATCATGTAGTTGTTTTAGTAGGGTACATTCAAAAGCCTACGGGACTACTAGGGACTTGGTAAATAGACGTAAATGGCCTTAAAATATATATATTTATATCACTTTAGGTATTCATATACGTGTGATCAATAATGTTGTACTTGGAAGTCTATGAAGGGCATTTTATCCAGGGCATTGGATGTAGCCAGTAATAGCTCAAGGTAAATGGAAATGAAAGATTTCCCACTATTATCTTTCTCCCCAAAGTGAGTAGCATTTTGTTTTGTGAATGTTCTCAGTCATCCAGGTGTCTTGACCCTTTTGACCCTCTAGATAAAGGAGTTGGGCTCACCCCTTTGACCTATTGATGCCTTTGGGTCTTATTTTTGAAGCTTTTACTCCATAACATCAACAGATAATCATTGAAAACTACAGTGTCAACTTTAACAATTTATTCCGATTTTCTGTGCAGGTATTCTCCCGTCGGCATCGCCTCGCTGATTGCAGGCAAGATTGCATCAATCAGAGACTTGGATGTGGTAGCTAGGCAACTTGGCATGTACATGGTGACCGTTATAGTGGGCCTGATTATCCACGGAGGCCTGATCCTTCCTGCCATATTCTTTGGTATAACCAGAAAAAGCCCTTTTACGTTCTACACAGGGATTTTTCAAGCCTGGATTACTGCTTTGGGTACTGCGAGCAGGTAGGCCAGGCTGCATAAATCGTGTGTGTCTGAGGGCGTGTGTGTGCTTAGATGTACTGTATTTTGGCATGTGTTAACATATGTTTGTCACATGTTACTTTTACAACAAGTATTCCTCAAGCAGCTGCTGTAGTCACAATGATTGATCGGTATCGCCTGTTACCCGCAGATATTTGGGTTCAATTGGGGAACGCTAAAGGCGAAACTCTGTATGTAAGGGACTAATAAGGACAGCAGAGCCAAGTCATATCATAGACTGTCCGTTGTCAGACAGATCCTATGTTTTGAGCCTTTGGATTTGTCCTCGCCTGCCAAACTGGCCCTGTTATTTCCCTTCTGACTCAGTTTGGCTCGGCTCGTTTGAGACCAACTGTCATTTTGGCACATTATTGAAGCATTAGTGAATTTGGGTAATCCTATCAATGTTTTCTCTAATTATATTATGACCTGAGCTTCCATGGCACGGAATCAAATTCCTTTCATTCACATGTTGGAGGATTGCAACAGTGGCCTACGCCAGCTGTTAAGAGGACGCTCTCACTCGACTCATATTTCTCCTTTTTTTATGCCTCTACCCTGATTTTACCCCCTCACCCCTCCTCACCTCTGAACTTTTGTATTTTACCACCTGTCTGCTTATTTTATCTCCTTTACAAACGTAATTTCTGGTCTCTGACCTCTTTCTAACGCATTTTGGGGTCTCTGTCTCTCAGTGCAGGAACGTTACCGGTCACCTTTCGTTGTCTGGAGGAAAATCTAAAGATTGACAAGCGTGTCACTCGCTTCGTGCTGCCCATAGGAGCCACTATTAATATGGACGGGACTGCCCTGTATGAGGCTGTGGCAGCCATCTTCATTGCACAGATGAATGACATCACTCTGGATGGTGGACAAATTATCACTGTCAGGTGAGGCTCAGGGGGTCCAACACACACCGAGTTACATTGTGGTTTGTGTTTTTTATAACTGTATGAGGCACCTTTTTCTGGGAACATGAGGGCTTTTATAAGTTTTTATACCTTATATTTTAATATATTTAGGAAAATTTCAAATACACTCAAACGTAATACTTCAGTACCTTTAGCACACGGTGTTAGAAAATCAGTATGAATGCTAATACCAATCTGTAACCTCAATTTGATCATTTTCATTATATAATTATTATTATTATTATTAGTAGTAGTAGTAGTAGCAGTATTTGTATCATTATCGTATTATCGTTGTTGTTGTTGTTGTTGTTATTACTTTCATCCATAATTTTTTGGGATTTAATTCCAAAAAATATGACTTTGTTCACACTATTTGATTTTAAAAACTCTCTAATGTTTGAGGATATAATTATTGATGAGTGTAAACACTGTCTGTGGAATAGCAGTAGAATAGTAAAAAGGCATATGTAATTATTTCGGCAAACAGAAATCTAATTTGCAAGCCCTCATGTTGCTAACAGTAACGAATATTTAGCTATATGCAAACATTATTTATCCATATCCATTATTGATGTATATCCATTATTGATCCATATCCATTATTGATCCATATCCATTATTGACCCATATTCATTATTGATCCATATCATTAACGTCCAGAAACGTAGCAATATATATAAACATGACATTTTGTTCACTTTCGCTTGTTTTTTTTGTTTTTTTGCTTTTCCGCTTTATTGTTATAGTAACAGTAGAGACACAGACAGGAAGGACAGTGCAGAGAGAAAGGATGACATGCAGCAAAGGGCACAGGCTCTGCTACTCTTAACCGATGAGCCATCGGGGCGCCTCGTTTATGTTTTTGCTTTGAGCTGCTTTGACTGTAGTAACCGTATGTGTGGTCCTGCTAGTACCCTACTCGAAGACACATGATGCAATTTATAAATTTGACTGGTTGTCTAGCAGCACCATAAAGCCATGATGAAATTCAGCTGTGTATAACAAAGCTGTTTGAAAATGTTTCACATTTAATGGTTTCCTAATGCAAGCTAAAAGGATGAGTACACTGTGACATCCAGTCAGAGCAAGAAACGAAATTGTGTTTTGGGAAGAACGCTCGTCTTTTCTTTTTTTTTCTCGATAAACAAATCTATATTTATCTAGTATCAGCGTAAAGCGTGAGAGTGTAAAGCTCTGAGCGTTGTAAAGAAAGTAATGAGACACATTCCACTTTTCTGAGGTTTCAGCAGGACGCTTAATTCTGATTGGAACCAGTTGAGTTGGATCAAACTCTGCTTGTGGCAGCCGCGGGTTACAAATGAAGCTCTGTACTCCTTTAATGTTGTTTGTTGTGTGTCTTTCATCAATGGATGTTTCCCACAAAATCTAATTCTCAAAGAGAGGACTATTGTGTCATCTATTGTCACATGATGAGATTCATATGTGGCGCAGATCTCTTTAATGTTCCAATTATCCTCCCAGTTGTTGTGTGATAACAATAAGTGGTGTAGTCTGGCATGTAAAGTGTGACAGAGATACACTGTAGACTTTTGGGATCTGAACAGATGGATATCGTCATGCAGTTTGCTTCCTCATGTTCATCTTGAACGATCATGAAATGATAGCTGATGATCAAACTACTGACATGTCAAGACGAGCAGTATTCTATGTATTACCAAGCAGATTGTGATCAGATCATAAAGTCATTTAGTCAGTCAGTCAAGAGTATTTGTACAGCTCAGGGCTTTCCAGGCCCACACAGAAAGAGTTCCCAACCCAGCCTGAAGCTCTTAAAGAAGAAAAGGAAACACTCCCCAAAAAATGGAAGAAACCACAGGAGAGGAGATGTAGGTGGGAGGCAGGACATTTTTTATTAAAAGAAGAAGGATGTAGCAAAGGAAGGTAGGGAATACAGCATCGGAGCCCTGATCCAGTTAGATGATGTTATGAAGGGTTTTATGGAAATGTAAAGGATTTAGTTCAGTTTTGGACCATCGAGCCATAACCCATCACAACTTTCTACCACTTTTACACAATTTATGCCAGAAATATCAGGGCTGGGAAGCACACACACTTCTCTGTTGTAGTGATCGAGTGAATGTTTTACCGCTGCACACATGTAGTATCAAACTTCAGATCACTAATAAATATCTGATTACTGCTTTTAAGCCAACAATTTCTCTCTCCGATCACATCGACATTCTACAGAAGAGGTTTTTTGCAAAGTTTAAAAAAATTGTATACTTCTAGGCATATTTTTAAGGCTGTTTATGTATAACATTTCTCACCACAGTTTGCTCTTAAAGCATTTTTTGGAGAGATGGAAGAGAGTTTCACCAGCAGTATCAGATCCATGATAAATATCTGTCAATGTCACTTTGACCTATTACATTGATGTTATAGTCTCAAAGTGCTATGTTTGTCTTTTCTTTCGGTCTTTCCTAGTATGACCGCCACTCTGGCCAGCGTTGGAGCTGCCAGTATTCCCAGTGCCGGACTGGTCACCATGCTGCTGATCCTGACGGCCGTTGGGCTGCCCACACAGGACATCAGTCTGCTCATCGCTGTCGACTGGCTGCTGTGAGTCAGGTGGAGGCATACAGTATGTGTGGTGACCAGAGGTGGAAAGTAACTCAAGTTCACTCACTTAAGTATCATACCTCAGTGTCATTTTTATGTTTTATAAGCTACTTCAGAGGGAAATGTTTTACTCGATTTATCAGATAATTGCAGATCATTTCAGCATTGCATAAACATATTTATATTGTGGTCTGCATGTAGAATACCTTGTTTAAGAATTAAAAAAACCCTCTCATTGGAGAGGCAAAGTTATTTTATCAATAACTTTTCTTTAATCCATTCCAAGCACTCCAAAAATGGAAATGTGCCTTTGTTCATAAGATATGGTAAAATATACGGTACAATAAAATAAAATAAATCCTTGCATCTCAAATGTTATACATTTTTACATTCACACATAAGTGCTGCAACTCATTCTTCACAAAACGTTTGATATTTGAGTACTTTCTTACAGTAGAATTTTCATTGTAGAATATTTTCCTACAATATTTTTCAGCATAATGCATTATTTTGTCATACTGGTATTAGTACTCTTAGTAGCCTATTTTGTTCACTAGCACAGCATAAATCAACACTCTGGCCTTCATGTTGTGTCAGTGATACACTCAGCTGCTGCTCAAGAGCTTTTTCAGGATAAACAATACCATTTGTAAGAGAAGTTGTTAACATTTTGGTATCATTCAGCTCAGCTCCCTTGCTCACACTGATACTATTTGTCCACTCAGTGACAGAATGCGCACATCCATCAACGTTGTGGGCGATTCATTCGGTGCTGGAATCGTGGATCATTTGTCGAAGGCAGAGCTCGCCGAGCTGGATGCAGCAGATATGCAAATTATCCTGCCGGAGGAGGAGCTCGATTTCATTCCGCCACCCCCCATTCTTACAGAGATGGACCTGATTGACCCCCTCAGACCACCAGAATTGCCGCCTCGCTCCCCTCGCCCACCTAAACAAAACCACCACGACCATGTTCTCTCCCAGTCCCATTCCTTCACTTCTTACTCTCCATCCCGCTCTGTCCGATCTCCATCCCCACGCTCCATCCGCTCTCCCTCTCCGCGCTCCATCTGTTCCCATTCTCCACGGCCTTTCCATACTCACTCACCTCGCCTCCTCTGCAGGACAGAGCCGGGCTACTGTGCCCTGCCCAGCCATGACAACCAGGTATGTTCTAATGCTGGTGTCTTTCTGATATAATGTTACCTTTCTTTGATACATTTGTTACATGCTTTTGGAAATCAATTGAAGTTCTTGCATTCTCAGGTTCCAACACTGCACCCCGCCTTCAGAGAGAGAGACAGGGAAAGGGAAAGGGACCGCCTGAGGCTGGAAAGTGAAACGGAAGAGGAGGAGGAGAGAGGTTTTGGTGGATTGAGCGACGGGGAGGAGAGTGATGACACTGCGTATGATCGGAGACATGCTATCCCACCGTGCAACCTACCATGATTAGATTTTAATACAAAAAACGCTCCCTATCCAAACTATGACTGTTTAGCAAATGTTTTCCCCACTTTAGTTCACTGCCCAAGTGTGGTTGATTCCAAAGAGGTTGCACAGTAGTTTTTTGGCTGATAGAGTGGGCCTTTCTTTACAGGCAACACTGTAAAATTTAAGGCCCTTAGTTTGGATCGTATTAAGGTTTAAAGTGATTATCCTTCATTTTAAAAAATTCAAAATTTATCATGGCTGATTTGACCGAGTCACATCTTGTCAGTACAGTTTAAAAAACAGATTATGTTGTTTAGAAGAAGGCACTGAAGTAGATAAAGAAAGTGCCCATCATTGAACGGGTGACCCCTCCTCGTGTGAACAGCCGTAACAATCCTTAATCTTTCCTCACACCACTAACACCACGACAGCACCAAAGATTAAGGCTGCCTGATCCTGGTGATGTCACTGTTATTTGTTTGGAAATGATAACAAGTGACAGAGCCACGGAGTGACAGTTGCATTTTGTATGTAATTGTGGGAGTGGTTGTTCATCAATCAGCTGTGATTTGCCCCTGCTACTGTTAGATGTCAGTCGTGAGAGGAAAGGACACAAAACTAAGGATTATCACTTTAAAATGGAGAGTTTCTTCCTCACCTCACTCCTTTTTACGTCGCTGACACTCTCTCACTACATCATGTAACTCCAAATTTAAAAGGTCCTGGATGCCCGCATGTTTTTTTCCCTGATACAAGAGCGTGTGAGTTTCTCTTAATGAGAATTCTTAATGCGTGGCCGTCTTACGCACATTTATGTAGTGATTAGTGGCCCCTTGACTGTCTTGCAAATGTTAGTATAATGTTATGTTTTGTTAGGAAACGACAATAAAACAACTTAAAAGACCTCAAGAATACAGTTCCATGTAATTTAAATGCAGGAGTTATTTTTTATACATTTCTCTATCTTCTTGTTTGCCTGTTTTCTCATGCTTGGTGCTCTACTGTCACGTCACCGCAAATTTCCAACAGTCGCTGCTAGTGTTGATATACATTTTTGTGGTTTGGTTTTAAATTTCAATTGTATGTTTTGAGTTAGTAGTTACTTTATTTTTGATGATGCCATGTGAAATTACATCATCAGTTTCCTTCCTGTTCCATTGAATTGCCTTTTCACTGCCACCCCACATCCTCTAATTTTCATTTGGATTCACAGGTCTAGGTCATATGTACATTATATCTAATAAAATATTACAATTTTATTTAAAATAATAGCAATTCTTTTGTTGTGGCTCTGCAACTTAAGGAACTTACTGTAAGTAACAATTTGTTGAGGGATTTATCGTAAAAGGGGACATGCGTCAGCGTTTGGCGACTAAGGCCAGCGGAGAAATCCTGAGGACAAAGATTGAAAGGTTGCAACAGACACATTTACACATTGATTGGACAAATATACGTGGAAATAGCAACACGCTTAATCCTCTCAAAGAAGAGTTAGAGATGGGCAAGGCCGCAGAGGGAGATGGAAGAGAAATCGGACAGCGGCAGATGGCCAGAAAGACGTCAATCGCTTTCATTCTTTGCAGGCAGCATGAGGGCACTGTGGGTAATTGCAAGCGGGACTGACGTTAGTGTCAGCCCCCTGCACGTCAGAGAGAGGATGAAATAAAATACACCAGGTCACTGCCTTAGTGATATGTAAAAAAACGTCTTTTGTCCACAAATAAATCAAATTTTAAAGTTTGCTTGGGCGTTACAGCTGGTGTCGTCTGCGGAGTGAAACACTAATCTGTCCTGCAACATGAGAGCTCTCGGTCCAACACAGGACACAGAGATATCACACCATCCGAGGGGAGAGAGGTCAGGAATTTAATCGCCGTAGCCATCGTCATCAAGTGTGCGTGTCTGTGTGTGCGTGCTCTGCTCGGAAACGTTGTTTATTTTATTTGGCTTAGCTCTACTTTAAGGCATTCTTAAGTCTTAAGCCGTTATCAGTTAAGTCAAATAATGGGTGTTTATGATCGATTGTGGTAAATGAATTGCCTTAGCTCATACTCGTGACCCCTGAACACACGGAGGGTTCACTTTGGGAATATGTTGCAGATCAAATGACCTTCAGAGCTGCTGGCATTTTTATGAACTTTTGGTTGTATGTGCAGTGTAATTTCTTGCTACTAATCCGTACTTTGAAAATTGAGTCATATGGTGCTGAATTCAATTATTAATAGAGTAGTCTATATTAGTTTATGTACAGTCTGAGTGTGCTGTAGGGGCTCATCAGTGTCTGGTTCTGATTATGAGAGAGATTAAGGGAGAAAACAACAAATTCCCAATCACACCAGAAAATTTCCTCAGAAATTCTGAAAGCTGCCTGGTGAATATCCAGCATAATTATTATTATTATTATTATTATTATTATTATTATTATTATTATTATTAATAATAATAATAATAATAATAATAACACATTGGTCTGCTTGTTTGTTTGATATCTCCTGCTTGGAAAGGACATCACAGCTAAGAGTAACAAAGGATGAGATTTAATTAGTCTAATGCCAAGAAACTGTTAACCTCTTCGGACACTGGTTGCCATGGTGACTGTGGACACTGGGGGGAGTGGGGAAAAACACAGACAGTCCCCTATGTATCCCTGGGCAGACAACAACTTAAGTTGACAATAAGATAAAACCTCACCTCACAAATGCCCTCACTGCTCGAAAAGTGAAAGTCCGAATGACAAAATCTTTTCACTGTGAGCTTCCTAAGACAATCATCTATTATATGTGTACCTACTTGTTACGCTGTAGGAGCTAATGTGATGTAAAAAAAAAAAACCTTTGTTTTTGACAAGACCATCAGAGCTCAGTTGAACATGGCAGTCTATGGGAGTTTTGGTCAGCACTCTCTGCACTTAAGGTGGAATTGTTCAAAAACCACAACTCCAGTCACTATGGCCAGTCACAACATAGATAAATAAACCAATCATGCCATTTTCATAGCCTTTGGTTTTAAAATCTAGTCATGTATTATATTGTATAATCTTATGGTCGACCTGTCTATGGACGAACTAACAACATGCTAACATACTTACAATACAACAAAGAATCAAAGTGCCCATACTTTCTCACGAAACTACAATCTCTTCTATGGTAATAATTCCCATAAATTCACAGTCTTATGTCATTCACATTGTATGATTCCATTTTTTTCTTTCCCTCAACAAAGATTTTCTCTTTCTTTTCATTGTTGGAGTCGCAGAAGACAAAATAAGTGCCTGAGTGAAGGTTTTATCAACTAATGAGGTAACTGCAGCAATAACAACATTACACACATCAAATGATTTCTTCTGAATAAGTATTTTAGTTACTTTTGGGCTACAGTTTGCTATAGTGAAGAGTACATTGGTAAGAGTATTTTAGAGAGACTTTTCAGAGTAGATTTGTGTGAGATTTGTCATGGCTTATTATAACATGTTAAGTTAATTCCTCTACACAACATCAATGTGTTTATTTTTCAGGGATAATCACAGTTTCATCTGTAATGTTGAAAATGATTTTACTTACAATTACAATGTGTAAACAATTCAATAGTTGGTAATTAACGTTAGGTTTCCTTCCCTCTGTTGTTTTTTTCTTCAAGTAAATTGTGCCGTGTGACATGTTTGGCAAAGAAAATTGCTCAGTGTAAGTCATTTGAATCATATGGCATATATGAACATGAGCATTTCATGTTCATTTTGAGGGCTTTTATGTCATATTAGTGTAAATCAAATCCACCAGGCAGCAGGAGGGAGACAGATGTCCCGGTTTGTGCTGCAGTGACGTTTTAAAACACAGCCTGACATCTAGAGGCGAGAACACTCATGGAACAAGGAAACCGCTCTGCTGACTGGACATACTGCAGGATTTGATACTTCTACAGTGGGTCCGAACGTTTTTCATCTCGTATTACTGAAGGGTACCGCTACCACATCAAAAAAAAAAGCAAAAAACAGATTAGTATGTTTTAATGTGAAAAGTTTACTGTTGTAGCAAGATGTTTTTTACGTTATAACAATATATTCTCACATTATTACAACATATCTTTCATGTTATAACGTGAAACATCCACGTTGTATCCGTTTTTCTGAATTGGCAGCAATGCATTTCCGTATACAATAGTACGTAGCTGAGTACAAAACAAAGTTGTTTAGATTTGAACAGTGTCTCACTCTGCCTGGGTCACAGCCGATGCCGATGAGTCATATGGAAGGAATTCAGAGATACCTGACATCCGTGATAAAATAAGATCTTTATCAAATAAAGGCAGACATACAGTATATACATTTTACTTTACACAATTATTAAGGCCTATTAAGGCCACATTACGTTCACACAGTCAAAAATTCTCATTCAAGCAGCATTTTGATCAACACATTTATCAACGCACTTAAGTTACAGTGAAATGTGTAACATAAAAAGGTCCAATGACAAACAGTGGCTCTCAATACTGAGTAGGGAGAAATGAAACATTTACTGTGTTTAGACTCAGTTTTTTTTACAATTACCCATACTAGTCTAGCTTTGCTTTCAGCTGTTTTTCAAATTAGGTCTATGTCAGGTCTTCATAGACAACTTGGAAGTAATGATGCAAGCATTTCAGGTCTCTGAATGCTGAATATGGCCATTTTCTGCACTGCTCTGCTTGAATTTGAGTATTTTCCTTTTCTGGTTTGATTGTATATTTTCTTGGTTTCTTCCCATTCCACCCAATTTGGAGTGGCTCTTGATATTACAGTCTCTGACCCATCATGTCTTGCCCTGCACTGTCACAGAGGGGGGGTGCAGACAGTCAAATTTATTTTCATTGCTCAGTGTGACCGTCCCCGCATCCCCATGGTTTTATGGATCTTCGACAAGCATCCCATAAGCCACAATTCTGATTGTAAATTCTACAAATCAGGCCATCATCAATAAAACTAATAATAATCACTTATCACATTTTCAGTATGTTGTGAGAAATTAAAATGATAGTACAGAGCATCTCCTGACAGTTAATCCACCTGTACTGCCATCGTTATTGAGTTGTGTCGCTTCAGATGACGCTTCAGATGACTTTGTGTCTTTTCCTGGCCAGGAAAAGACAAGTGAGGGAAACGTGAAGACAAGGGTTTTGCAGGCCCACACATCAAAGGTTCCCAACCCAGCCCGAAAGCCCCAGCACTCTAAGAAAACAGGGAAAACGCTGTAAAAAACACAAACCAAAACAAAATCTTGACAGCCACACGCTACCTCTGTGACACCGTCCCATTCTCACCTAAGGGATCTTTCCCAGGAGGGCATAAGGCATGAGAGACTCATGTTATTCACCCCCAGATCTTTGCCCTCCTCCAAACAGGCTCCCTGACCATCCAGTAGGAGTCACAATTGTAGCGACAAGGCCAGGTCCATCTGCCAACTGTAGACAGGGCCAACTGCACTCATATTCATTGATTGCCTGAACAAAATAACCCTAAACAGCAAGGCTCAATATTTAAGTAAACAAGGTAAACATCTGCTTAAATTGATCTGCAACAGGAGCTTAAATTAAAACTGATTAAAAAAAAAAAAGTTTCACTTTCTCATAACAAGTCAATACGTAAGGTCAAGTCTCAACTTCAGGCTGTCAAGCAAGTTAGTCTGAGGTCTACATTTTTGTGGCAATACCCTCTCACAAGTCCACATCTCAAGAAGCAAGTCACATGCTTAGTTTTATTTTTTTCACTTTGTTTCATTTACTATCAAAGGACAGTATTGCTTTAACCAGCAGGCAACAAAAATGTTAACTGTAAACTGCAGCCGTGCCGTGTGTGACCTAAGACTTGTTTTCTGTGTGCTCCTTTCCAGGCCATATCCGTGGCTGACATACAAACTGGCTCTGGACCAACCGGGAGACATGAACTCTGTCTGCACTACAAGCACCCGATGAGCAATGTATTTGTGCTCCACGTCTGCACAAGTTTACACTGCATTTCTGCCATAGCTCTAACAAGGGTGCGGCGTCAACACCTGTATATGCTCACTCTACACATGTGCACATGTGAAGCAGACCGAAAACAGCACTACGGTCCACTTCATGTCCACAGTCATGTAGGATAAGTAACACGATCTGGTAGCTGAACAACGAATGGACGTCCAGCGTGCAGCGCCATCCTTGTTGTTGCAGCCTGGTAGCACAGTGGGAACATTTGATGACATAGTGACCCAGTCATCAAAGGGAGAGTACGGTCATCACGGGATTGTGCGGATGTATTACGTTCTATGAATATTCATTTCATCATCAGTTCTGTTAGTAGAATGTTTTAGTAGAAGCCACTCTTGTGTACATATAAAATGTTTTCATCACTCTGTCTTTGCAGCACTGTCTTCCCATCCTGTCTTCATCAGAGGCAGCAGGACAATATTCATCTCAAAGAACTCTTGTTCTTGGTTAAACCTCAGTGACTAAGGGCTCTCTGAGGTAGACGTTTATCCCCCTGGGATCAGCAGATGCTGGTCCTGCGCAGAGCCCTGTCGGCAGAGTCCCATTGGGAGAGGAGCAGTTCCCTCTGCTGTTGTCTCCATATAGTGGCATACAGTCCTCCAGGCCTTCAGGCCACTCATCTCCACCATCCTCATCTTCCTCATCATCACTGTTTTCTCTATCCTTTTCCCAAAGTGATGTGGCGACGTGCTGGTACACCGTCGTGTCCTCACACTCCATCTCACGGTGGTAGAAGTAGCTAAAGTTAGAAACGATAACAGGCACCGGCAAAGAGATGGTGAGCACCCCGGCAATGGCACACATGGAGCCCACCAGTTTCCCCCCGACCGTCTCTGGGAACATGTCCCCGTATCCCACTGTCGTCATGGACACCACCGCCCACCAGAAAGCCTCAGGGATGCTGGTAAATGCCGTTCCAGGGTTGTCGACCTCAGCGAAGTAGACAGCACTGGAAAACAGTATGACGCCAATGAAGACAAAGAAGATGAGCAGGGCGAGTTCTCGCAGGCTGGCTTTAAGCGTCTGGCCCAGAATCTGTAGACCTTTGGAGTGACGAGACAGCTTGAAGATCCTGAACACCCTCACCAGCCTGATGACCCTGATAAGGGCCAGGGACACAGAAGGCTGTGTGTCTTTGTCTTTGGCCAGCTCTGTGCCCAGAGTGACAAAATAGGGAATGATGGCAAAAAAATCAATAATGTTCATGACATCTTTGAAGAATTGCATCTTGCTCGGACAGCAGAGAAAGCGTACAATCAGTTCAAAGGAGAACCAGCAGATGCATATTGTTTCTATGATGAAGAAGGGGTCCTGGAAGGGAGTGAAGCCAGGCAGAATCACAATGGTTTCATTTTCTATGGTGGGGTGAGGCACGGTGGTGAATTGCTGTAAAACACATAAACATGGAAAAGTGGTTAGAGTCATTGCACAGGCTGAGGACTTAAAAGCAGAGGAAGGCACTGGCACGTCTTCTACTCTTGAGAAGAAAGTGAGCCAACATATGTTGATTTCTGTCATTTCTCATCTGACATCTATAAAATAGAACTTGTAAACAGATATAGAAGAATAAAGGGCAAATATAGAGGACCATGAAGGCAACACGAGGAGAGTAAACAGGAGACGGGCGATAAACGAGAGGAGGAGATATTAAGAAGTTTCTTGTCAGCACATTTGGACTTTGTCATCTATCATCGTGATCTGATTGAACGTGAGAGATTTAAGCAATCCGGTAACTTTCTCCTCTCCGTTTCACTTCCTCTCTCGTTTATTTTTATATTTTCTCTAATATAAATCATTTTCCCTAAATTTAAACACATAAAAACATCAAGTGCATGTGAGCCTAGGTTACGTTACACCGCAGACAGCGGCACGGCTGAGGCATCTGACACTTCATTTAACCCGGCTGCCGTGTTTTCTGGGAAGTAGTTATGGATTTAAAACGATGAGGCATTGCTGTCATTTGACAAGTTAGATGGAGTTACAGTCTTTACACCTATGGCCTCGCAGCACGAATTGTCATACTGAACATATTGCAACACTGAATTCTACGAGCGTGCCAGATACTCAGCTACAGGACATAAAATATTGACTTGTTTATATCAGCTGCTTGTAACAGCTGACAGGATGGGCCTGTTGTTTTCGGTGTGCGTACGCAATATCTGACACGTGTGACACCTCATGTCTGCATGTGTGTATTTGTCAGTAACATATTTTTTGCTGTTGGTTGCGTAGAGTGTACTCCGTAGGCCCGAACCTTCAGATCAGTCTTTGTGATTTGCTACAGTTGTGTTTGCGGGGCTAATTTCATTTTGCGACAGTCATCTGAAAAGGTGATCTCCATGCCTCTTTCCATGCCGTTTTCAGTGTGTATGAGTCACAGCGTTTATTATTACAGACACTGGTTTATGTGTTGATGTGCTCTGAGGGTTGTCCTTCCTCTATATATAGCTCTTTAGATCTCTAAGGGGTAACGTGAGACAGGCTCATCTCCTTGCTTTGCCTTCACACTTGACTCTCTCCTGCTTACTCCTATGCGCTCCACCGCCTCTCCAGCTCTTCAAACCCTTTTGATGCGTCCACTACATTGAAATGTATTTGTTGGCTCCGGCAGCCAGAGTGCCCGCCCGGGGATCGCGTCTCCACAACATATCCTTCCTCTAACTCTAAACCGAGTCCCTCCGTCACACCTGCTCTGTCACTTTCTCGCTGCCGCCTCTCTCGTTTCCTGACTCTCGTTTTTCCACCAGGTTAAAATGCTCTGCTCGTCCCTTCCATTCCTTCCCCTCAATCTGAGTGGATCAAATTTTAAGACAAGTCCAAAATAATCCCCGGAAGTACTCTGACTCTCCCTCTCTTCCCTTTCCTCGATCTTGAGATTGTTTGCATGGCTTGAACTCCATATTGTTTATTTCTGGTGGTCCGGTTTTACAGCCTGACTTTATCCAGCATTTCCTTTGCGGTGTTGAGAGAGGAGGGATCATTGAGATGTTTAACCCCTTGTGCTGATAGAGACACTTCAGTCCGACAGCATTTCTGTTTGGCAAGGTGACACCTGTCAGCACCTGTCCCTCCATGTTCTCATCATCCTCCCTGACTGCATTAACCTTTGTTCTCCTTTCGCCCGGTCACCTGCCTTTCTGTTCTGTCACTCCCCTTGTTGTCTGCTCTCTTCCTGTCAGGATCACTTACAAACTAGTCAACCCTTGTTCTTTCTCTGTGCTCATTGAGTCAGCAGCAGTTACCCCGCCCCATACCCATCATAGTCCTTCCTCACCTCCCTCAGTTCCTTCTCAGCCCTGAACTCAGGGAGAGTTTCCAGACAGAAGATGAGAATGGAGAGCACTATGACCATGACACTGATGATAGCAATGATGCGAGCTCCACCAGAGGACTCTGGATGCTCAAACAGCATCCAGAGTTCACGCTGCAACTTGTTGGTGGGTAAAGGTTCCTCCTCCTCCCGGGGGAAACCTTCATCTGCCTTGAAGCGCTCGATGATGTCATCTCCGAGCTCATAGAAGCGCAGCTCCTCTAGGAATATGTCCAGAGGAACATTAGCAGGCCTCCGTAGTCTCCCACCTGACTGGTAGAAGTACAGTATGGCATCAAAGCAAACACGGCTCCTGTCCAGGAAGAGTTCGTTTCGTAGGGGGTCAAAATAGCGAAGGCGCCGCCGAGGATTGCCAAGCAGAGAGTCTGGAAACTGGGCGAGGGTGCGGATCTGGGTTTCGTAACGCATCCCTGAAACATTGATGGCCAGGCGTTCAGCCAGAGCCCAGCCGTTTTTCCACAGGCATCGACGATTCTCCTTCCTGCACTCTTCGCTTCGCTCCTTCTCACTGCTCTCCTTCGCTCCCTTCTCAGCCTTGTTGTGCTGATCCTTGGTGTCCTTGTCTTTATCACCAATTTCCTCACCTATTCCACCCGTTCCTCCTCCCATGTCTTGACGATCCATGTCTTACTTTTCTTGTTACTAGTGAAGAAGCAAAATCAAAGTGAAAAAATACAGAGTAGACAGATGTTCAACACGTTTTAATGGATTGTTGTGGGAATCCTAGTTTTAAGTATGATCAGTTACAGTTACATTTAATAACTCAAACCAGTCATTGGATTTTTGGTTCACACATCCACAAAGCTAGCATCACCACCACAACACATTTGATTTCATCTCAATTCTCACTGGTTTATTCTAGTTTAACTGCAATGCAAAGCGTCCTGTAAGTCAGCTTTTGATGAGTGCTATACAAACAAAGATTAGCATTGTGGTTGTTAATAAGTCATTACCGTTTTGGTATGCTTCAGAAAGAGTAGAAACGTTTAGGAAACGGTTTAGAATGATGCAGGCTCAAAGAGGACACTGTCTAAATCACAAACGCGAATTAGAATTTGTGTCAAAAATTTGGATTTCTGCCATTCAGCCTTTGTGCGTTTAAACTGCTAGTGTTAATCATTACTGTGCAGCAAATCATGCAGGCACCCGGAGCAGAAAGCCTCACACATGCACAAATTCCATGCTCATAAACAATCCATAGCTTATTTCCATTGCCGGTCCAGCCAACCCAGGCTGCCGGGGGAGGCAAAACAAAGATCACTTTCTCTTTCTCACCTCTCTGCCTGCTTGTCACAACAGCTGATTGAAACTAATCACAACTCCACAGAGTGACCGTGGCCTGTACTACTGTAGGTCCACCACAGGTTGCCTTTTGGTCTGACCCTGTTTATCCAGCCCTTCCCTCATCATGATGTCCAGACCTCTCCCCCACCCACCGACACACGAGCATAATTACGTTCAAATTTTGTGTGACAAGTTTAGTAGGAGAGGGGAGGTGGCAAAGGGAACATAGTGGCTCCTTCAGGGGCTGCTGTCGTGTTAATCTGTCTCTGGATTCCCCAGCATGAGTGAAGTTAAGATAGTTAAGCTTGTTTGTAGGTCACTCATGGTCTTTAGTCTCTCTCTCCTCTGCTCTCTCTCACGCTCACTACGCCCCCCCACCCCCAGGGAATGCTGTCAGTTCGAAATTCAATCTGCAACCTTCGCCTTCAACAGCGCTGCCACCTCTTCTCCCCCAGTCCTGCCCCCAGCAACCCTTCCTGCCCGAAAATGTCAACCTCTTAACCCCCCACTCTTTTTTAACATACATGTTTGTATGCATGTTTGCATGTGAGAATACCTACATGTTCACACTGTTTCACTCACATAGCAGAGGTTAAAAAAATGAGGGGGAACAAGTGCAAAACGTAGTTGTGGGAGGGACAATACTGATTCACACACAGGGATGGAAGACCAAAAACACCTGGCTGGGTTTTTGCATGGTCTCTCACCTGTATAACTTTTTCTCTGGCTTCTGTGGTTATCTTCTAATTGACTATTTGGCTGTCCATGAGCGTGGATCTGGGTTGCTGGAGGAGGCATGATTCTGACTCGAAACCTGACCTGCCAGGCGAGTCACAGAAATGGCAAGGTCTACATTTTACATTAAGAATATATATATGGATAACCTATTTTAGAACATCTCACACAGCTCCATTCCACAAGTATCGCTGTGTAGTACTGCCTCTGTATGCAGTGAAACTATGCTACTCATCATCAAGACTTTGCAAACATTACCATCACAATCTTCAGGTAAGCCCTGATTGCCTGGAGTTCTGAAGCCATAATTGGAACTCGTCGATACATTTGATTGCTCGAGTCAAGCAACCAAGTTAGGCAAGCAAGTAAAACGCAATTTCTGTTTTTTGATCGGATTATTTTCTTTACCAGTGTAACACATTACAGTGAGCCTGAAAGTGTAGTTGGTGAACAGGTTTCTCTGCGCTCCTAAAGACAATGCAAAGGCTTCTCGCAGACTGGCTGCGCTGACAGTGGAGCAATACGGATGCACAGACTGCCTGACGAACAATGCAAGGTGGCGTAAGTTGCATAACTTTTTCTTTCTTCAGAAACAATGGCGATGCTTTTGTTCAGTTCTCTCTGTCTCTGTCTAAATGCCGAGGAATTTAAAGATAAGCTCGATCTGAACCTTGTCAGTTACTTCTACTTAGTAACTTAGTAACTCTAGTTACTACTACTTAGTTGTCCTCTAAAGTAATTTGTCTTCACATAAAATTCAAGATTTAAGAGGAAAGTTGTCAAATGCACCAGCAGTTCAGTTGTTGTTTAATAAGAATTTCTTCCATTCAAAATTTTATTTAAAAAATATATGATAAAAATAACCCTGTAAATAGTGGTAAATGCTAATGCGGACTCTTTAAGGTAAACCGTGCAGTGTTATTTAAAGGACTTTGGCTATAACTAATGGGCCTTCTCACATTAGTTACCTATTAATAATTGAGTTTACTATGCACAAAAAGCAGAAAAATCTTCAGAATTTCTAGAGAATATTTTTTTCATCATAAAATCCATTACAGTAACTTCGTGATATTTTGTATATCTTTAAAATTTCTCTTAGTTATGGATGTGTTGGTTGTCATTTTTAACAGATCCCCCCCCGATTGCATCCAAAAATATTTGTTCAATCCAAATATCCAAATCCAAATAGGATCAATCCAGCTGCTGTGTTTATCATGTCTTGTAATGTTTGTAGTGTGTACCAATCCCCACAAGAGGGCAATATTTGCAATGACGAGGACGAATGGCTGTAGAGGAGAGTCAGAACAAGTCTATCAGTGAATCAGACTTGCTCTTTTTCGCTGTAGATTCATTCCACAGAGAGGATCACAATGTCAAAGGGTCAATGTCAAATTCATTTGTACATCCAAACATCACATACAATGTGTCAAAGGGCTTTACAGGCCCAGACACCAACTTTACTAACACAAAGAAAAAATCTGTTCTTCAACAGGTTCAGCACTGCACCCCCAGCAGTGCCACCACACACAATAGCAGTCCTCACACCCCCTTAGATGCACCATACCATCCCCTCCTCCTCGACACCTATGATCACAACCCCCAACCTCCACGACCACACCCGCCGGAATGACTGTGACTGTTAGCCAGGTGAAAACAGCTGGAGAGGCTCCATCAAGGCAAGGCTGCAGGCCCTGATCACATCAGTACTTGGGTCCTGAAGTCTTGTGCGACCCAGCTGTCTGGTATCCTGCAATATATCTTCAACTTGAGTCTGACGGAGGGAAGGATACGGGTACTGTGGAAGACATCCTGCTTGGTACCGGTACCCAAGAGGGCCAGACCATCTGACCCCAATTACTTCAGACCAGTTGCACTAACGTCATGAAGGTACTGGAGGGACTGGTTCTGGCCCACCTGGGACCTCAGGTGAGATCCACTCTTGATCCTCTTCAGTTTCTTACCAGCCCAATGTGGGTGTAGACGATGCTGTCATCTAGCTGCTTCAGCTTCCCACCTTTGTTGTGTGAGAAGCTGCGGGTGATGGGTGTCATGGAGTCTACTGTCTCCTGCATCTCTGACTATCTGTTGGTCAGGCCCCAGTTTGTCCGGCTGGGAAGTCACCTGGTCAGTAACACTGGAGCTCCACAGGGGACTGTCCTGTCTCCTTTCCTGTTCACTCTCTACACCTCAGATTTCCAGTACAACTCGGAATCATGCCATCTGCAGAAGTTCTCTAATGACTCTGCAGTGGTGGGGTTTATTAGAGAGGGTCAAGACTCGGAGTGCAGGGAACTAGTGGCAAACTTTGTGGACTAGAGCAGCAGGAATCACTTGCTCCTGAATGTTGAGAAGAAGGAGATGGTGGTTGACTTCAGGAGGAAGAAAACTGTGATTGAACCAGTCGTCGTGATGGGTGACGAGGTTGGAGTGGTGGAGCCATGGACTGGAGTACCAACGCTAATGCTGTGTATAAGAAAGGGATGAGCAGACTCTATTTCCTGAAGAAGCTGAGATCCTTCAATGTGCACTGTAGATGGCAGCAAGTGCCAGCAGAGTCAGTAAACTAATACGTAAGGCCGGGACCATTGTAGGACAGAACCTGGAGACGTTTGAGTCAGTGAGGGACAGGAGGTCACTGAACAAACTGCTCTCCATCATGGACAATCCCTGCCATCCCCTCCGTGACACACTACGCAGCCAGCAGAGCTCCCTCTCCAACAGACTGTTACAATTCTGCTGTCACAAAGAGCGGTTCAGGAAATCATTCCGACCATTCAGCATAACTCTCATCTCTGTGTAATAGGTGAACACTAGATAATCTCTGTATGTCTATGTGACCGCTAATATAAACTTACTGCAACATGTTTGTTCTGTAACACATAGACTGTACATTTCATATTCCCACTACAATACTTTGTATTACAATGTCCTTTTATATTCTCATGTTGAGGATATTAATGTAGTTAGTTTCTTTGCTGATGTGACGAAAGAATTTTCACCTTGGGGAGGAATAAAGTATCTATCTATCTATCTATCTATCTATCTATCTATCTATCTATCTATCTATCTCTCTATCGATCTAGCTACACCAAACTAGATTTGTAAAGCATGTAAAGCATCAGGACCAAGCTAGACTAATGTCATGTTTCTATTTTTAGTCTGCCACCTGAAAACACTTGACCGAAAAAAATATAAACATGCCTCTATCTACAGATTTACCTGGGATAACATTATGTGCCATTTGTTACAGCATCTCTCCTGGTAATGTGTTGATGCCTGCAGGAAGGATTAACGCGACTGACATCAGATACTGCAGCAACCAATAAAACAGGAGAAAATCCCTTGGCAAGTTCTCACACAGAAACATGGAAATCATATGCACAGCTGTTGGAGGAAGTTTGGCAAGCAGAAAGTAACATTTCCATGTCCTGGATAAAGTTTTTTTAAATTTTCTAGATTAGTTGGAGTTGGTCCAGTTCCACAGTTGGAATTGAATCTGCACTGCTGTGGTATGTAGAATGCACTCTTAACTGCTCTAACTGGTAAGCCTGAAAAAATTCAACCGTGCCAAAATATACAGAGATGGTTCCATACATGACGTCATCTTCACCTACTGCACAGCCTCATTTGCAGTAAAATCTGGCTCTGGCAGAGACTGACTGCAGTGTTGCAAATTATTGTTGTGTTTATTTTTCAAAATTATATCCTCTCAGTTCAACTTTTATTAACACCAGCCCCTTTCACAGCACATTATGTCTCCTAGTAAGGCAAAACAGGCCCCACCGAAAGGTTTTTTCATGTTTGAGAGCAGTGAATAACTAAATTTGGGTGGATGCGTGGATGCTGAAATATTACACTGTGATGTTTGTCAGCACATCGTTTCATGTGGGGGTATAGCTCAGTGGCAGAGCATTTGACTGCAGATCAAGAGGTCCCCAGTTCAACTCTGGGTGCCCCCTCCCCGATCATTAATAGCGGTATTACCTAAGTAGAACATT
>OMNV01010942.1:0-13197 GCA_900303265.1 Brotula barbata | reverse complement strand
TTACCCCAACATGTTTCATACTTACCCGAACATGTTTCATACTTACCCGAACACGTTTCATACTTACCCGTACACGTCTCATACTTACCCGAACATGTCTCATACTTACCCCAACATGTCTCATACTTACCCGTACATGTCTCATACTTACCCGAACATGTCTCATACTTACCCCAACATGTCTCATACTTACCCCAACATGTCTCATACTTACCCCAACATGTCTCATACTTACCCCAACATGTCTCATACTTACCCCAACATGTCTCATACTTACCCCAACATGTCTCATACTTACCTGAACATGTCTCATACTTACCCCAACATGTCTCATACTTACCCCAACATGTCTCATACTTACCCGTTCTCATTCTGACATTCTCCTCGTGAAATGTATTCGACGGAGTATTCTGGCTTTTGGCATTATTGTGGTTCTTAGCCGGATTATTTGAGCTAACTGGATTATTTACTCTCTCATGTGTAACTGTAGGATACATTATATAAACTGTAGGTCTCCATCCTGACCTATCAGGACTTCTCACACAGGTAGCATAGTTCCGGTGGCATGGCTTAGGTGGCTTAGGTGGCTTAGGTGGTAGGGTGATCACCTAGTGATCGAAGGATCGCCGGTTTGAGAGACCCTGACCCCAAATTGCTCACGACACGCAAGTGGGCCTTGCATGATTACCTCGGCTGTCGGTGTGTGAATGGATGAATGCGTGGGTGAACACTGTACAGCTCTTTTATCCAAAGCGCTCTAGAAATGCCGTCCATTTACCATATCACATCTTAACTTTGCATTCATCTATGTCATTTTTATCAGTAGAGTGGGGTTGTGCGTTCAAGTCCCAGATCTTATGTAAACCTTGTATGTATGTGTGTTCTGTGTATTCACGGAACAGTCTGTAACACCTCTCTCCTTTCACATAGTAATAGTGAGTACTCCTACTCCACTGAGTAGGAGTTCTCAGAATCAGCCTTCAGTGGTTAAAGTGATCATACTTGACTTTTCTGGTTCAAGAACAATATCTTAAATTTAACCAACTGTCCATGTTAGTATTTGTTGTAAATGTAATTAGATTTATAGTTTGCACACACACTTCCATGAAGGAGTTGTCATAAACGGAGTTTGACCTGTGCCATATGACTCACAGTTACTGGCTGCGTCCTGTATGTTTACATAGACTTTCTGCTCCAATAGTTCATAATCTTTTCCCACACTGTTAACAACCAAAACAGCAGTTTTATGTCAGTTACAGCCTGCAGATAAATCGGTAAATAATTCAATTGCAAAACAAGAAAATCCAGTTTCTGTATCCTTTTTGCACTCATACAGTATGTGTAACCTCACGGGAGACTAAAAAGACAGTCCACATACACACAACAAATGAACAACAACAACAGCAACAAAAATACACTCTACAACTCACAAAATCACCTTTTTGCTTCCATCTTCACACCGTCTGTTGTTGACAAGCATAATGAGTAAAGAGCTTAAAAGAGCTTGTTGGGCTTCGGGGCAAACTGGCAGTTTGTGTAAATAATGTGGAACAACCAAGAGCTGCACAACTACTGCAGGCCCGGGCAGATCATAGTACACACTACACCAAATAATACACAAAGTCAAAGGTTTTAAAACGTTTTACTGTGTATGGTCCAGTCTATACAAAGGGACACAGAGGCCAGAGGATCAGGAAATGTGTCTGCAGTACTAGAAATCAGTAAGGAACAGCTTCTACAGGCTAAAGGGTCCAGGATTTAGCGGGACCCCCCTTTGAACCAGGCTCTCTTCAACCTAAATGGAATGGAGCCCTAATTAATGTCATTGATAACATCTGGATTTGTCCGACTTTCATCACTATTTACTGTCACAATGACTGCTGGGAAAAAGAACAACAAACTCCAGGTTGGATAGGGGGACCAGGACTTTGGACCAGGACTCTGTATATGACACGGATATCTTTGTGTCTGGTCTTTTTGTTGTTGTTTTTGTTTATTTTGTCTTGTTTGTGTATCCCAGTCACGTCATTGTCCCCGTGGCACAAATTTAGTCTGAACTGAGGCGAATGGAAAAAGTCGCTCAAACGGTGTGGAAATTGGGAACACACTCAGCGGCGGCGTGCGCGCTCCGCGGCAGAGGGCACGCGCACGTACGAGCGCGTGAGAGAGCGAGCGAGCGAGAGAGAGAGAGAGAGAGAGATTTGTCTTTGTACAGAAAGAGGAGTTGAAGCCGGCTCTCTCTCTCCCTCTCTTTTTTTAGCTGTAAATAGCCCATTGAGCCGGTTACACTCCACGTTTCTTCGTATCCGTTGCTCCCTTTCGTCACGAGGAAACGGCCGCGCGTGTGTCGAACCGAGTGGTCACTGGATCCATTTTTTGGACAACAAAAGCATCAGGTCGAACCTCCACTCGGGATTTTAAAGACCCACGCGTCCACGCCGCCGTCGGCCTCCGTTTGTCGTCCCTTTAACACTTCTTCCACGCCAGCGGAGGGGGGGGCTTGAAACCGACCCACCATGGCTGCTGTAACGAGCCCGGAGACGAGCCCTCAACCCCGGGTGTATTTCCAGACGCCGGCCGGCACCGCGGAAGAACCGGAGACCCCCGTTCGGAAGCAGGGACGCGTTACCGTCAAGTACGACCGAAAGGAGCTGAGGAAAAGACTGAACCTGGAGGAGTGGATTATCGACCAGCTAACGGACCTCTACGACTGTGAGGTAAAGACTCCAACAAAAACCGGCCTCCAAACCGATCGAAGCCATCGATTAGGCGAGCCTGTTAAGTAATAGGGCTCTACGTCCCGGCTTCATACGTCACTTTAGCGGTCCGTCTGTCTGCAAACTGTTGATAAAGAACCGTTAACGGGCCCTTTGTCGGTGCTGTCGGCCTAGCGCCGTTTGTTCTGGCTCATATTTGGGCTCTATGGAGGAAGGGGATGTAGCTTCTGAAGATAGACAATAAAGGAAGTATGAGGACACCACTGGAAAATAGATAGTTACTCATTTATCTCCACATTCAATGGGTTCATCTCCATTTTTACCGCCTCAGGTTCAATGAACGCAGTCTCAGCGGGTTAATGGCCAAAATCCTAAAATTCTGTCGTTTTTTTTCTCTTCTCTGATTGGCTGAAGATGTTCTAAAGCGCACCTGTGACCGAATAACAATTAGTAAAATCCGGTATTAATGCGCAAACTGGTAGTCACTGCTCACACTGGCACTATTTTCTCTTTGGGTCTGCCTACTTCTCAAAAAGACACGAAAAAATGCCAACTTTTTCATATCCTCATAGTTTTTACAGAAGTAATAGTAGTTTATAATATTACTTGTGTAAAACTAAGCACTTTGACCCTTTACGAATGCTTTGTTGTTTGGATGGATCCTCTCCTGATTTATGTCACTAACATGTCCAGTGATTGATTGATCAAACACATGTGTTGTCGTGTGTAGGGACGGACAGTTGTGTGTCTGGGATTTGCTGTAGCGTTTTGGATGACTTATCAGTGACATGGCTGAGGAGGAGATAACTTCAGTGACACTGATGAGTCTGGGCACAGGGCCCAGTGGTACATGTTGTCAGGGACCCCTATCTTGGACTTCCAGATGCAGTGATAACCACACATTGTTAGGGAGAGGTCCTTTTTTAGCCCCTCTGACACATGGACCGCACATGGCACACATTGTAACCATGTGGCTGCTGTGGTGTTGCCAGTGGCATCAGTAGTTTGTAAGCCCAGAAGCTCACGTCAACTCCTGAGCTGGCTTTGACCCACATTCTATTCGTAGCATGTGGAATACAAGACTTAGCAGGTTTTGATACACAAGACTGATTGATGCAAACCAGCTCACACACGAAACATGGCAGGTTAGGCCGGGTAACAGGGGGACGTCATCGCTTTTACTTTTCACACACATCATGGAGTCTATCAGAGTCTGTTAAAGGCTGCTATCATCTCAAAAAGAACAAGGGTGGACAGTGTGTCCTGTCCTAGATGCCAACTTGTACATTATCTATGAGATAATAGAGATATTCTAAATCAACAGTCATTCTTAGTGCAAGAGATCAATGAACGCAGCATCAGAAAATCAAACAGTGCATTGGCAGGCAGCTGGTATGCGGTGGAACCTCGTTGTTTGCTGAAAAGCAGCTGTGCAAACCCAATTCACAAACATGAAGTAGGTGTAGTGGATCTCTTGGCTCAGAGTCGATCTGTCCTGGCTCTTGTTCAGAGCCGGATCCCAGTTTCAGTTGCGCTCATCTTGTTTCTTCTGCTACGTCCGTCTCCGGCGCCGGCAGGAGAACCTGAGCCGTGTGGACAGGACGAAGGCCCAAGCTGGCCACACTCGCAGAACACTCATGGATATTTGAACGTAAACAGCCACTCTAATAGTAATAATGATAATGATAATAACTTCATTTGTATGGCTGCTTTCAGACAGGACGTGCAGCTTTATAACGAGTGAATGTCATGCACCGTGTGCTTCACATAAAACTGAATGAACATAAAAGCCGGCTAAGAACGTTAATGTTCAAATTTAAGATGTGTGAAGTTAAAAGACAGCATAAGTGTGTAAGTTGAAGAGGTGCAGATAAAAGGCTGAAGTGAGGATATACGTCATTAGTTTTCTTTTCAAAGGGTGCGTGGAGCTTCCACATCTATCTAATATGATTGACATATCTTACTGGGAGGTCTGTGGCAGTCCCCCTCCGCCCCCCCAGCCTGTTCTCCACATTTAGACGGTCTGAACAGGGATTCTTCTGGATGATGGAGCTTTTTATCGTGTGGTGTAATTGATGTTCTGCAGACACGTCAGGAATGAACAACAATAGTTTCAGCAAAGCAAATGTTAAGCCGTTTCCCCACTTAGACCTGACATTATAAAATCCAATCGGTGATCAAACTGACCGATCGATAACAGGATCTCATTTATCAGGATGTTTGTATTTAAAGATTCTTAGTCCATCCCACCTAGAGAGTCACTGTCCTACTTTTACTGTCATTTTAATGGCACATGAGAGTGAGGGGTGTATAATGGGAGCTGTCCTTAATAACAGAGTATTAGAGGGCTTATTATTATATATTACAGAGTCTGAATGACAGAGAGGATTTCAAAATCCTGGATGGATTAATACAGCACATGTTGGAGTGTAGCAGCGTCAAACGTGTGTGGGGAGAGGAGTTCATGCAGTGGCCTCACTCCTTCACCTGTCCTGGCATCGGTCGTCTGTTCTTTGATGGACTTGACGCGTTCATCGGTTTTGTCCACGGAGTCCAAAGTTTCCTTCGGAGTGTTGTTCTCTGACAGCGTGTGCTGTTTCCCCCGGGTTTGACCTGCGACCTGACTGTACTGCTTTATTATAATCACATGGTGAGCATATCAAATCACGCTTGTGTGATTAGAGAGAGCATTTTTACACACACACACACACACCTCTCTGACTCGTCTTGAAGAACGCGTGGTGTCCATTTTTTGGCGTTCATCCACTGTAGATTCCCCTCATTGTGCCCATCCGGTCCCTGCCTGGGCTGTCAGACAACAAAGAGATTAATTTACAGTTGGGCTCATTTAGATGGGGAAATGCAGAGCACGTGCTATAAACGGTGCAACGTTAGCGGCTTTAAGGAGAGCACTGTTCACATGCGATCTGGGATCTCACTCTGCTTTCCTTCACCTCTTCCCGTTTCCCTCTCGTCTCATCACGGCCTCCCTTTCTCGCGGTGCTGTTTTGCTCAGTGTTTTTTTATTGTAGCAGCCATTATTTTCAATTTCCCAACCTGCTTTTGCTCTCCCGTCTGATTCTGTGTGTATTGTGATTAATGCAGCGAGTTTGCCTAAAAGGAAATTCGCCGTTTTCCCTAAATCCCGTCAAAGTAGACAGCCGGTCACTTTTGCCCGCCAGCACACCAGATATTCATTCAGCCACTTTGTCACTTAGTCAGCCAATCAGTCAGAGTTGCTATGGGTAATAGTGAGGAGCAGAGCCTTTGTGTGATTCCATGGCAACAAGACTTAAATGTTTACGTCAGTATCAGTAAACCACAAAATGGAAAATGTACAGTATTTGTGTGTCACCATATGTAAGGTTGCAGCATTTCTGAAAAGATTGGCTCCTACATGCTCGCAGTAATTATGGCTTCCTATTTTTCCTCTTCCTCGAGTCCTCATAGGGACCAAGAGGCTTTAAAGGCACAATGCACTCAAAATGTTACTCGGAAAAACACGTAACAAGTAATGACATTTTTTTTCAACAATGTAAGCATACTGAATTATTTCAATAGTCCAAAATTACTCGTCAAGTAGGGCGTTGGATGATATGGCCTCTAAATAACGAGGCGATATTTTTAGGGTACATCGCAGTACACGATATATATTTCTCTATATTTTGAAATCTCCTCTATAGCACCTCTGCATTAAAACATTCTTGGTTATATGCATTCACGGTTTCGGTTGGATCCATATTAAAGTTTCCTTGAAAAGGTTGAATTGCACCCCAGTTCAACAAAACAGTAAAGGTTATTATTTGACCTATTCAGTGTGATACGTCCTTCAAACATGTAGTGTAAAACCTATTTTTGGGGGGTTCTTCCGCCTGTAAATACATTTACTGTAATATATACGTCAGTTACACTGTATACATCTTCTTAAAATGTCACTTTTACTTAGCATATTTCCCCACATTTTCCTGTTCTTTCGTGTTTAAACCATCTGGTTTAAAATACATTTCCCATGATGCACTACTTCAGTCATAGACGTGCGCTTGTCCCAGACAGGAAAAAGTACAGTATTGAATTGGTCTGAATATAAAACAGGGATTCTTCTCCTCTAAAACCGCGGGTTAGACATATATACATTTATAACAGTAACATAAGGTTTTGCGTGGTTGCTGCTTCTCAGATGCAGCCTCATTCAGAGTTTGTAATTAACTTTTTCCAACCTCAACCTCAATGAAAAGTTAGACCATCACCACCAGAGCTGTCTAATGTGGTGCAGAAAATGAATGCATAGGACAGTCCCACAGTACAGGAGCAGAGCCTCTGATCCGGTTTATAAGGACACAAAAAAAAAAGAAAAAAAAGCCTCGTCTTAAAGGAGGAAGGGTTGTTATTGATGGAGGGTCAAAATAAACTGCAGCTGACCAGTAGCTAGACAGTTAACAGCACAGCCAGTGGGCGGAGCAGTCGCCAAACCCAAGGGTCCTACGTGGCCCACACATACACATACACACAGATGGGGGGAACAGAGGCAGGAATGCAGTAAATGGAGGAAGAGAAGGAAAAAAAACTACAAAGATGGCAAAAAGAGAAGGGAAAAACAGGAGGTACATCAAAAAGAGAGAGGGAAGAGAGAAGAGAGCGTTTTTCATCACGTGTTCATTTCCATTATATGTGGGACCGTTACAATGAATACACTGCTATGAATGAATGTAATTCTGTTCCCACTGTGGACTGGAAGTCAGAGACTGACAGCTGAAATAAAAATGGATTTTAATTCATCTTGTTTGAAGATATAGTGAAGTATTTGCAGTTGTAGAATTAACTGTGGTTTGAAGTCAGGATTACAGTTTGTTTATTTTCCTATACTCATCTTAGATTGTTTTGGGGTTTTTTGCATCAAAACTGTTTTGGGTGGGTGTTGCCGGATATTTAGTTATGATATGATGAAGTATCGTTATTCAATATCACATATTGTTGAAATGTTAAAATGTCATGTTAGGAGAAGAGAATGTTTTTTTATAAATGTTAATTGAAGAAAATACAGTACATGGGTACAAAGTTGACATTTTTGCCATATCAGCAAAACAAAAAATAAACATTGATGTTGGACGCCGTGCTCTGTGGAACGAGCAGCATCCTCGGAGCTTCCTAGAATTGCCATTGGATATCGTTGTGATACGAGATGAGCCAACTGCATTAGTTTAGACTTTTCCTTTTCAAATCCTGTCCTGGCGGCGCCGCGTGTGGGCCTGTCAGGACATTTGATGAACGTGTTTGAATAATTGTTTCGTGAGTGTTAATTGTAACTGGGACCAGCTGTAATTTTGTGTCTTAGCTGTTCGTGGACTAAGTGTGCTGCCTTCACACTTGTAAAAGGACACACACACACACGTCACAGGCACACCACTGGCTTGAATCTTACACTTAAAGCTCTGAATACCAATCAGTATTCGCCTCTTGCCCTCAGTGTGCATAAGAGGCTGAAGGAGGACGACTACAAAGGCTGGTTGTTACACAGCAGGAGTGAAAGACTCCAGTGTGTCACCCCCCCCCCACGCCAACACACACGCACACATACACACACGCAAACATGGAAACGCTTGCATCATGTAATAGGTCACATGTGGCTGTGAGCTCCCTTCCTGTTGGACTGAGGGTGAGTCAGCATTGAACGAATGACGCGTCGTGTGTCGCTTTTACTGATGTCGAATGAGTAAATTCAATTAGTTAGAGAGGAGGAGGAGGGTGAGGAGGAAGGCTGCCAAGAATATCATGAGAAAGAGAGAGATGGAGTTTGTGTTATCTTAGTAAAACAGGAAGGCAGTGAAGAGTTCCAGAAAAAAAGGTGAATCAGGGAGAGAGAGAGTAAAGGATGTGTGTCACTGAGAAGAATGTTTACATGCGTTGTTTCAGGAAGCACGAGAGAGAGAGAGAGAGAGATCAGAAATACAACTTTCTCCCATAAGCGTAGCATTTGCTGCAGCACCTGTTGATGACTGTCTCATGCCCCTCCCCCTCAACCCTCCCCATTCAAGTGAATGCAGCAGTAACACTACACTGTTGGTTATTACAGCATGTGTTCTCCAAAACAGGCTAATGGTTCCAAGAATACACCAAGAGAAGTGGTAAGCTGAGAGGCTTAAATACATTTTCAGTTAAATGAGAACACCGGGACACCAAAATGATCCACATGTCTCCTGGATATGAGAGAGCTGAGTGCAGTGAGGCTGCAGGCCGTGGGAACTGGACTTTAATGTAGATTTGATACACGATGTTATTCATCATCGTGCGTTTACGCGTAGTGTGTATGTTCAAGCTGTGTGATCGTATAGGCAGTTGTACCGTTTGGAGCTGTAACGGTAACCTGGAACGGTCAGATACATCATTACAATACATGTGGAGTCCACACCTTGACCTGGGGTGAGGGACATCAGGCCTTTCTGCCGGCCCGGTGGTCGGTGCCGTGAAAAGACGGGAGGAAATTTGAGTTTTCCAGCTGAAATGACGCATCAGTCGGATAAGAAGCAGTGTATTCATTTATTTTTTTAAAGATGAACACCACGTGGTTACACTGTGCAACAACATGTTCCACAGTAACCTGCTGATGATATGTGGAAATAATGTAGTAAGGTTGTATTTTTGTATTCCTACCATGAGCACGTGAATGCATCACATGCTGTCATCCTGACTCTGAGCTGTTCATGGAGGCCATCGAGGATGTGAACACGTCTACCAAAGTTGGGATTTTTACCCTGCAAGTCCCCCATTTATTTTTAATTTTCCATAATTCAAGACTTCCTAAAAATCTCTGGGGAGACACTGGGCACGGTTATCTTTGTATAACTTACATAAAATAACTCTCGCAGCTTCAGGTAACTTACTGGGACCTTTGGTATGAGACTTTGACGAGCGTGTGCACTTGATGGACAGCTCGGTTACAAACACGTTTGCGTTAGTTTCGTTATATTGTCGTTGCTGTGATTTGCGTGGGTGTTTTCCTCGGTCCCTCTAATGCTGCTGTGTTACGATACCCAGCGTGTGCTCCGTCATGTGACGGCCCGTGGAGCGGCTCAACACCTCCACTACTCCCTGTCTAACACGTCAACGATGGGTGTTGTGTTTCAGCATTAGCAGGCTAGGTGGGCGTGTCCATCCCTCTTCACACAGGTCAGGGCTGCAGCACACGCCCACAGCACAACCATGTGCAAATCCACACACTTAATAATACCCCTACACACACACACACACAGATAGAGAAGTCTATAGAAGATATTATTTTTATGATGTATTCACAATGACAACAATATAAATCAAGTCACATCATATAAGCAAATAAGCATTAAATTACAACAGACATCGCCAATAGTCATAAAAAGAGACACACACACACACACACACACACGCACTGTGCCGCGGTTCCGATTCAAAGCTGAGATAATGGGAAGGTGCGAGGGAGTCCACGCAGATTTGTCACACTGATCTGCGCCGCCGCACTCGATGGGTTGTTACTGTTGTGATGTGGAAGTTTGTTTCAAGCAAGTGAGACAAGTTGAAACAAAGGTGTGTCGTTGTAGTCATGGATGATCTCAGGTGTACTGGACTGAGGAAACCAACACAAAACTGATGATGAAATCCCACCGCTGCATCGGTCAAAGATGTCTTCTCAGCAGGAAAGACCATATTTGGGCAACGTGCGGCACAACCGATTACGAGCTGCTGGTCCATCTGTAATGGAGTTGTTCTCTCTCTCTCTGTCTCTCTCTCTCTTTCTGTCGTTTTCTCATATACATCCACGCAGGCACAACCATTTTTAAAATTCAAGCCAATCTACACCAGAAGCATCCAGTCTTATTCTCTTTTCCGCCACACAAAAACTGAGGTAAATACTATGAGCTTTTAAGAATAAACCCGTCTAAGTGGACAGAAATGATTGAAACCCACGGGAGTTTCGTCTTTGTTAAAATAGTCCCGTATCAAAAGATTTTAGCCCGGTACTGAAAGATACATCTGACTGAGTCAAAATACGGGCAAAAGAAGAACAACAGCGAGAGATAAAGGAATGAAACATCGAGTGTCTGTTGGGATTGCAGTTTTCTGACGTTCATGTCATGTGAGAGACTTTTGACAATAATGCAAACTCTTAAAATGTGCTGTAATCCCACTGGAAATCCACTTACCTTAATAATGGAAGAATTATTTAACATAAGCAAACAGGAGTGACAGTGGGTGAAACAAATGGTTACTGTGTGGGCGGTCACAGGCTAATCTCTACATAATCTCCTGTGTATGTTTGTGTACGTGTGGTGTTGAGAGCAGGGATATTCTGTGGAAGTAAGGCTCTTCATTATTTATTATAGTTTTCTCTCGTGGTGATTTGTTATTTATGCGAGTGGAAGCACTCATTGCAGGCTCCTCATACGGTTTTTACACACACACACTCACGCTCCGCAGCATATGTTGACGTGTGATGCAGTCTATTGGCCGGCCGTCCACTGCTGCAGACTCGAACCTGGAGGAGATGGATGATGGGGAGTGGAGGGCAGGACTGGCACGTGGACCCCGTGTTCAGATGGATGAATGTAGGATTTTATAATTGGAGTGGGCAGAGGGCGATGGATATACGGTCTCTGTCGGCGCCAGCCAGCAGTTACAGGCTTTGTTTCCGTCCAAGTATTTTATGCAAATCATCCTGCTGAGGACTTGGAAAATGCAGACAAAGGATAAAGCTGGGAGGTCGTCAGGAGTATATGTAGCTTCCAAAGTGTCCGTAATCCAATACACGCAAGTCTGTCCGGCCGATACAGAGGCAGGGAATTATGAGTTCACCTCAGTTTGGTTTCAGATCTCGAGGTGTCATTTTGTGTTTGTTAATCCATGGAAAAGACCATAATCCTTATTAGTTTAAAAAAATGGCTGACTCATTGCTTTTGTTCTTTTGAACAGGACATCAAATGGACCGAGAGACACTGACTGACAGTTTTGTAAGTGAGGCACACACACAGAGAGAGAGAGAGAGAGAGAGAGCGAGCGAGAGGGTTCAGGCCTCTCAGTACAGTTGTCAGTACAGATCTTCCTCGGGCGGGTTGTGACCCTGAGGGACAGGCAGAGTGTCTCCTCAGAGACGCTCCCAGAACAAAACAAGCCGACGTGTGAATCATTGAGTCCACCGGTCAGGTGACGTTCAGCGTTTCAGCTGTGGCGTTTGAGCGTGGACAGCGATGTGTGCGAGTGTCCACTAATTACAGTGCGAGAGCAGAGCCTCCAAAACGAGGCGTAATTACAGTCCTGAATGTTTCCTGGCCGGGTTGGAGTATTTGGAGCCGCTCTCATTTGGCTTTCTGCTGCTCGAACCCCCACGGCAGCAGGACCTCGTGGCGTGCCCACATCACTGTCACCAGACTCCAGATCCTGGTGGCTCTGCTTGTTCTCGCCTCGCACACTGAATGTGTAGAGAGATAAGAGGAAGACTGGAAGGTTTTAGGAGGCGTCTGTGATCCACCGTGAGTCTCTGTGTCTCATGATACGGGACAGACCAGGCCCTCCATAGTCCACCACGATAAATGCAGAGATGATGAAAGTGTTTTGTGTTGACGGAGTGGGGGTTTAGCAGATGTTCTCCTCCAGACAGACATGTTCAGTCCCGTATCGGTGAGATTATTATCCTGGGTGCTCTGCTGGAGTTTGGCCTGCTGCTCCTCTGTCTGTTTTTTTTAATACAATTCAAAACAGGACATCATCTTCTTCCTGAGAGGAAGTGTATGTAACTGATGAGACGTGCAGTAGAGATGAATATCTACAACACGCACGCAAATACAAAATATGCACAATAACACGCACACACAATGTAGTTGCACTCCAGACTGGATTAAGTGTATTGCATTGTATTGATTATGGATTGTTGTGGTTCGTAGATCACGGTTGAGGCGCATATTTTCATCACGCCAGCCAGCCGACACTTAGATTGATTACACACACACACACACAGAGAGAGAGAGAGAGAGACCGTAGCCCTGATGTCGTGTTAACTGGCCGTCTCAGAGTCTTTCTGTTACTCTCTTGACATGCACGTGCTTTCCCTCACCAACACTCTCAGCCACTTCCCATGGACATGGGTCCACCTCCCCTCCCACGCTATCTCCCAAGGTCACGTGCTCAGACAGGAAGTAGCTGACAGCTCTGGTGTGTTAACCCTTTCATTGTTGAGCACAAGTACGGAGGAGGCCTGGGTGGTATGACCCAAAAATGACATCACAGTTTTAGAACACGGTTACACTGCGTAAGACCCAGATGGATGGATGGAGGGAGGGATGGAGGATGGATGGATAGGAGGGAGGGATGGGAGGATGGATGGATGGATGGATGGAGGGAGGGATGGAGGATGGATGGATAGGAGGGATGGATGGATGGATGGATTCTCCATCAAGTGGTGTTTACACATGAACTGTTTGATGGATTGTATGCATACAGACAGGAAGACTGGCTC